>JAASFO010000636.1:0-16172 GCA_023333815.1 Globisporangium recalcitrans
CACGATGAAAGAGTTCCTCAGCCGCCGCGTAGCCCATTCTCTGCGTCACGCCGGCGACACGACGCAGAGCGGTGGTGGCGAGGGGGGGATCAGCGGGAGCGGTCACACGCTGGCGCAGTTTGCGTCGAAAGTGGACGCGTGTGCTGCCGACTGGACGCAGCTGCACGCGCACGCGCATCAGTCGTTCGCGCTCGTGGAGGAAATGGAGGCGAGTCACGCGCAGGTGGCGTCCAAGACGCAGGCGCTCTACGACAGCTTTGAGAACGTGCTGCAGCAGGTGGAGGCGCTGAACACGCGCGTGGACGTGATCGCGGCGCCGATGCCGCACTTCACGGCGATCGACCGCATCGCGCAGACGCTCGGCTTTGGCGTCAAGTTCGCGTCGCCATCGACAGGCGTGAAGACCGGCAGTGGCGCTGGCCCAGTTTCTACTTCTAATGCGAGCCAGACGCAGCAGCCCGTGCAGGTGTTCCAGCACAAGCGCAATATCGACCCGACGACCAAAGCGTTCGAAGACGCGCTCGTGAAGATCGACGCGTCCGTGGCGTATCTCGAACAGCATGTACGTGCGATAGTTGTGTGTATGCTCTCGCTAGATCTGCTTTGTGTGTCCTATCGCTGTTGTGAGACGTAGGACATGGTGCTGATTCTTGTCCTATTCTTGTAAACAACAACTGATCAGCTCGAGTATCGCGATGCGGTCTGCTACATTGAAGCCTATCGAACGCTGTCGGCCGGTGGCATCCAGTGCCTGAAGGAGTACGCGATCAACGGACTGGAAGCCGCGAAGGACGCAGTCTACGACGCGCTCGCAAAGGCGAATGCGGGAGGGAGCGCGACGACACCTGTGGCGACTCTGGAGGTCGACGAAGCGTCGCCGTACTACGTGAACTTCCAGCTTGTGGCGCCGGCGCTCGCCGCGGTCGCCAAGCAGCTCGAGCGCCTCACGACCTCTGCGCCTGCGATGTCCAGCCAGAGCGCATTCGTCGCGAACCAACTTGCGCTCAGTGAGGTCTGCAACGCGTACGCCATGCAGCGCGTGCAGTTGCTTTCGTCTGTGTTGAGCGCTGCTTTCGACGCGGCGAGCCAGTCGACCGACATTGTGGATCTGGTGAGCGCTACTGCCGCATGCTGTGTGAGCTACTCTGAAGTGTTGTGCGTCCTCTGATGTTGGGTGGTTTGTCTTTGCGTAGCTGCGAGTGAGCTGCTCGTACTTGGTGAGAGTGTGCGATGCGGAGTTCCGCCTGTTTCTCAAGCTCTTTGGACGCGAGCCCCGCGATTCGCTCTTCGTCTTCCGGAATGAGAACAGTGAGGCTGAGGAAGGCGGCGATGGTACCGAGACCCCATTTGAGTGCGTTGTCAACATCTGTATGAATGAACAAGCCCCGGCAAACTCAGCTGATCGTATCTTGTCTTGTCCTTGTGTGTCGTGTCGGTAGACGCATGATCTTTCAGGTGAGCGGACTGCTGTACAATGTCGTGCGACCGCAGATGCTGCAGCAGAAAGACCTCGAGGCGCTCTGTGAGATCATCCAAGTGCTGCAGAGCGAGATCATCGAGAGCGTCATCCAGCCACGCGCTGCCACCGTGGGCTTCACGGAGCCCGTGATGCACCGCATGATCCAGGACGCGCAAGAGCGACTCATCCTCTGCATGCAAAAGTACATTCGCGACGAGATCGAAGGGTTCACACCCACTGCGGCGGATCTCGACTACCCCAACAAACTGGTGAATGGCTCGGGATCGATGTATGCCACGTGGTACCCGTCGCTCGAGCACACCCTGCTTTGCCTCTCGAGGGTGTACCATTTCGTCAACGTGCGTGGGCTGATACTCAACGTGGGGACTCTTGTCAGATGATGAGGCAATCTAACCTTGTGGTGTTGTTGGTTTGCTGGTATTTTGTGCTGTGCTTTGCGTAGATGGAGATCTTCGAAGAGCTGGCTCAAGACGCGATCCAGATCTGCACCGTGTCGTTGAAGATGGCGTCTGCTGATCTGACGGCATCGAAAGGCGCTCTCCACGGGACTCTCTTCCTGGTCAAGCACTTGCTGACGCTGCGCGAGCAGATCACGCCGTTCGACATCAAGTTCTCGCTCACGAACAAGGCACTCGATTTCACCAGCAGCTCGGACGCGATGAACCACTTGTTGTCGGAGATCTCGACGATCTTCTCGTTCTCGTACGAGAATGCGCTGGTGGGGCTGTTCACGAACGCAATCCCGCAGATCCAGGAGACGACGTCCGACGTGAAGAAAGAGCTGGAGCAAGAGCTCAAGAAGAGCTGCACGTCGTTCATCGAAGCGGTCCTGCAGCAGACCGCGCAGCCGCTCTTGGCGCTGATGAAGCAAATCGCGGACGTGCAAGCGAGAGGTCTCAAGTCGAACGCACCGCAGGATTTCCGCCAATTCAAGTTTGCCGCTCCGGAAGAAGTGAACAAGGTGCTGACGAGTGTATCTGCAAAGCTGCACGAGAGTCTCCCGGAGATCCTCGCCACTATCCATCTGTACCTGCGGAACTCTTCGACGGAAGCCATTCTATTTAAACCAGTTCAGGTACGAGATTCGCTTCATGCCTTTGTCGAACTTACTTCCTCTTCCCCCCTCTCGACTCACCATGCTTTGCTCTTCTTCGAACTCGTAGCGCAACTTGCTGGACGCCGTCGAAGGTCTGAAGGCGCTGCTGGAGCAAACGTACACGGGAGCTGAGCGCCAACCGTGCGATCACGCTTTCCAGCTTGTCATCCAGCAGTTGAGAGCTCTGTAACCATTTTGGTTTGGTCTGTTCCTCACTCCTGGACGGCTGGCGCTTCGTCGTTGTCACTGTACACCGCTGACGTTAATAAATAGGATAAACACTGGCGCGACTTGACGCCAAGACGCCGCTGGCTCTCTCCGCAGCGGATATTCTCCACGCGCTCGTCTTTCTCTCTGCTCTCGTGCCCTAACAGCGTTTGCCGAAGCTGGCGGAATGTCGGGTGCGCTGAAGATACACCTGCCGCTTTCGCAGCACTCAGCCCCGGCGCTTGCGTCAGCATCATCTGGTAGATCTCACTCACCGTGAACTGGGTCTTCTTGCGGAACAGCGAGTTGAACGTCGCAAAGCTCTGCGCCGGATGACAGAAGATCTGCTCAAACTCTTTTCGCGTCGCTTGCATCGGCAATTTGCAGCTTGACGATGTTGTCTGCTGCTGTGTCTGAGGTGCCTCAGGGTTTCGGCATTTCTCTCTCGGGAACTTGGCGAGTAATCGCGAGTGCACAGCAGCGAGGAAAGCGACTGTCTCGTCCGCATTCTGGCACACCTGCACGAAGAACTGGTTCTGCACTTGAGTGCGACAGAGCGCGGTTTGCAGACCCCCGGAGCGGACAGTCGTCTGCTGACTGAACGAACCCTCGACCAAGTAGATGATGTGCGTCAGCCCACTCGCTTGGAGGCGGATCTTCTGCTCAGTGTACCTGCGATCGACGATACTCCCCGACAGATCACGCACTTCCTTCCGCTCCACAATGGCATTCAGCACAAATTCTGCCAGGCAACAGCGAAAGCACGCATAATCCAAGAGTCAGTGACACCAGCTCACGACCATCAAAGCCTCAAACAGTCAACATCATACCGTTGACCTCTCCGTCCCGGTAACGCTTTGCGATCCACTGCACGTCGCCGACATTCAGAGCGCGTACTTCGCACGTAACATTATGCTCCAGCAGCTTGCGCTCGAGGATGTTGCGGTTCTGTCTCGACAGAATCTCTCGGTGGTCGAGAAGCAGAACAAGCTCCCACTCGTCTGTATCTGAGACGATCCCAGGATCGCTGACTAGCTGCTCTTGAGTTTCAACAGAAGGCTGCGGCTGAGATCCGAAGATTGGTGATGGTTCTTCGTCTGGTTCGTACTCGAAGCTGTAGTTGTGGTCGTTGCTGTTGTTGTCGGCAAACGCAGAGACAGGAGGAGGACTAGCAGACGCTCGCACTGTCTCCGCTTCAGACTCGGAGTCTTCTTTTTCTTCACGACCATTCGCAACCAGCTCCTCTTCCGAATCAGAGAGCTCGATGCAGACGACCTCGCTGGGGTCTGTCGCTGGACGGGAAGGCACAGCAGCAGGAGCAGTAGTGATCGCTGGCGAAGGGCTCTCAAGAGGGTGCTGCTCGATCGGCGGCGGACTAGGTGCACTCAAACTCGTGGGTACTAACAGTGCACTGCTAGCAGCTGAATTGGACTGCTCGTCGCTAGTGCTCGGCAGTTTGCCTGGACAGAGCATGACGCTGTGCTTCCCTTTCTCAGTCAAGTAGAGCAGTCCCGCAGAGGTCTTGCTCACCACCTCATGCGTCCCGCAGAGCGACGCGATGCACGTCTTGAGCTTCACCAAGTTGCCGTCATACTAAGAAAGGCGTAGACGAGGTTGCACACACACACACACACACATGCGTTCGTAGAAGCAATGCAAACTGGAGATGAGTGTCATGAAGACAACGTACCCCAGCGTTCTGCATCTTGAGCAAGAGCGCGTCGACTGCGATTGCACTGAGCTCTGACGTCGCTCGCTCGCCACTCATCGCCAGAATCACGTACCACGGCTCTGTTCACGTACAGTACGTGGTGGCGGACGAGTCATTAGACGGACAGTCAACGAGCAATTCCATGCTACTGCGAGATATAAGCAAGAAATCAACCCGCTTACGCTTCTTGTACGCTGGTGCATACTCCTTGTGCGCCGTCTCCGAGCTCACGCGCGTCGCAATCGGCGCTGTCGGGTTCGCTATCTGGACCGGAGCTGCTGCTACTGTAGGTGGCATCGATTGGATCTGCCTGCGCGCTTCTGCCGCCTTCTTGTGCTGCTTGTGGATTCGCTGGACATGGCTCTGCGGTTCGACGGCGTCTCCTGTCGCTGCTGCCGCGCTATTGCTACTGTTCGAACCGCCGCTTGCTGCTGCTCTAAGCAGCCCCTTCTTCTGCAAAATCGCCTGAACCTGGTTCGCGAGGTAGTTGCCGATGTTCTTGAGCTGCTTGGCCTCTTTGCCGTCGCGGATCGGCTCGCCGTGGTGCATGATGGACGAGATCGCGCGCGCGTAGTTGGACGCGAGGTGCGACGTCGGGTCGCGCACCTTGGCCTTGATCTTCTTGAGCTCCTCGACCAGCACGTCGTTCGCCTCGCACAGACAGCCCTGTGCACTGCGCTTGCGCTTCCGCTCCGCAGACTCAGACGCAGCGCTCTCCGCCTCCAGCATCCCCGCGTCGCCCATGCTCAACACAAGTTTTGTTGCAATTGGCTTCAGCAGTTCAAGACTGTCAAACAAGATTTGAATTTTCAAGGAGTTTGAGTGTCAAATTTCTCGATAAACGCCTTCGAATTCGAAGAAAACAGGTTTGAATTTTCAAATCTTAGAAAAAAGTTCACATCCATTTTCCTGCTGCATCATCATCGAAAGCAACATGCTGCCATTCCTCAGTTCACCAGACAGACAGAGAGCGGAAATGCGGCGATTCGATGCAGAGAAGGAGAACCGCTTCGGCGCAGGTGGCGGAGGCGGCGCGCAGACCCACGCACCGGCGTCACAGTTCTTCGGCGCGTCCTCCGCGAGCGCCAGCCGCGCGGCGATCGTCGCCAAGAACAGCGCGACGCTCGCGTCCATGAGCAGCAGCAGCTCGACGACCGCCGCTGCGTCGATGAAGAAGTACACGAGCCAGGCCGCGTCGCACGACGCGCAGCTGCGCAAAGGCGCTGCTTCCCACGCGAGCAGCAATGCGGAGAAGATGGCGGCGCAGTTCAGGAGCCAGCACGCGTCGAATAGCCTGAATACCAGTAGCAGTAACGCCAGTGCGGCGTACAAACAGGCATCGGCAGACTCGGCTTCTTCAACAGCAGCAGCGGGTAGTAGCAGCGGCAGCTCGTCGAGTATGAGCAAGACGTGGAAGCTGAGCGACTTTGACATCGGCAAGCCGCTGGGCAAGGGCAAGTTCGGCAATGTGTACCTGGCGCGCGAGAAGAAGTCCAAGTACGTCGTGGCGCTCAAAGTGCTGCAGAAGGCGCAGCTGATGAAGTCGAGCGTCGAGCACCAGCTTCGCCGCGAGATCGAGATCCAGTCGCATCTTCGCCACAAGAACATTTTGCGCCTGTATGGGTACTTTTACGACGCCAAGCGCGTGTATCTGATCATCGAGTACGCTCCACAGGGCGAATTGTACAAGAAGCTGATGAAAGCGGGCAGGTTCACGGAGAAGCAGTCGGCGCTGTACGTCCAGGAGATCGCGCGCGCGCTCATCTACATGCACAGCAAGCACGTGATCCACCGTGATATCAAGCCAGAGAACCTGCTCGTCGGCCACTCCGGCGAGCTCAAAGTCGCGGATTTTGGCTGGTCTGTGCACGCACCGTCGTCGCGGAGAACAACACTCTGTGGAACGCTGGACTACCTGCCGCCCGAGATGATTGAGAACCGTCCGCACGACGAGCACGTGGACATCTGGACGCTTGGGATCTTGATGTACGAGTTCATCGTCGGCAACCCGCCGTTTGAAGCCGAGAGCAACACGGAGACGTACAAGCGCATCGCGACGATCGACCTCAAGTTCCCACCGCACGTATCGCCCGCCGCGAAGGATCTGGTGGTCAAGATTCTGCGGAAAGAGCCGAAGGACCGCCTGGCACTAGAGGATCTGCTCGCGCACCCGTGGATCCGACACCACTGCAGTGCTGTATAATACTTGCGCACACGCATACACAATACATACAATAGCGGTGTGTGCAGTCCAGAACAGAAAGAACCACGTCGACGTAGATATATAAGTAGTGAGGACAGGAGACGCATTTTCGGCGCTGTTCGATGGCAATGTTGGAAAATGGAGAACAAAGAGTGAATGAATCGTACACATGTGTTTATGAGAGCTATGGTGAAATTAGAGCTTGTCCGCTTTGTCTGCTGCTGCCTCTGCCGCTTCCTTCGCCAGCTGCTGCTCCGTGCGGTGCGTGTCGGCGATCTTCTGGTAGCTCGTGGGCAGCTCGAACTGCTTGGCGAAGCCGTCCACCTGCAGAACAAGGAAGAAATCATGAGTTCATGAGTCACTTGGACATTTCGCTATCCGCCTGCAAAGACATGGCGCATAGGTACAAGCAGATGCAAGAGAGTAGATCATTAGTACGCACCACGTCGTCGAGCTGCTTCTTCTTCGAGTCGACGGCCTGGAAGGTCTTGAAGATTTCGGAACGCGCGTCGTCCTGCTGCGTCGAGTGGATCATCTGCTTGTTGACCTCGCGCAGCTCCTCGATCTTGGACGCGACCTCCTGGTGCGCCTGCACGCTGCGCTCGTAGGTCGCGCGGTTGGTCTGGCGGATGATGTAGAGCGAGTCCTGCACGATCTCCTTGACCATGCGCGAGTTCTGGCCGCCCATCTTGCTTCCAGCTCGCTTTTCGAGTGAAAATGGTGGCATGTTGTTGCTGGTGAATGGCGTCTCAGAAATGGACTCAGTCGAGAGTAGGGCTCAGACTCAGCCTACAATTCAACAAGCAATTCAATGAGCAAAATGAATTGGAAATGTGTGCACGATTCATTTTTTGGCTTGGGATATGGCAAAAAAAAAGAGCAAAAAAGCAAAAATTGCTCACCAGCAAAATGGCGTCGTATCTGCAAGAGCTCATGAACCGTACGTGGATCTCTCTCTGTATGTATGCATGTATGCATCCGTGGCTGGAGCAGATGGATGCGTCCGTGAGCGCGTTGTGTGTCCAGCTGTGCTGACTGTGTTTGTACATGTGACTTGCGCTTGCAGAGACGATCTCGGTGATCACGAACGACGGCCGCAACATCATCGTGAGTCGCGCTCGGTTGCTGACTGTTGACGCTGCATGGGGGTCTCGAGCGTAGTGCGCGCGTGGCTGCTAATGAATGCTTTGTTGTTGTGCATGCTGCTACTCCTGTGCTGCTTGCTGCATGTGCAATGTGTTGGATTCCATTTTGATTAGGGAGTTCTGAAAGGCTACGATCAGTGCATCAACGTGGTGCTGGACGACAGCTTCGAGCGCGTCTACTCGACGAAAGAGCCGGTGGAGGCAGTGGAGCTGGGGTTATATATTGTGCGCGGCGACAACATGTACGTGGGTTGCACTGGCGCATCTTTTGGGCGGAATGCCATGCAATGCACTGTGCGTACAGCATGCTGCTGCGTGACTAACCACACTTGCGTGTATTTCTTCTTGCCGCACGACCCGACAGCTGCGTCATTGGCGAAGTGCCGGAAGACATTCGCGAGCAAGTGATCGACGACCAGACGCGCGCCGCGCCGCTCAAGCCGCTGGTGCACTGACCCATCCTCTAATTTACTGACACGACCTCCATCACCCCAAGATCTCCATTCGACTCCCAAAATACACAAGCTCTATCATCTGCGCACCGTCGTGCCACTGCAATCGCCTACCTGGTCGAATATGGTGATGCGCGTGCACATGCACATGCGTCGCGACCGCGTTCAATTGACAATCGAGCTTATTTTGTGGTGTTGTGCATTTGCATCCACAGTTTTCAGTATTTGCATACCTAGTCGTACTTTGTCGAGATGCTGCAGTTCGTCAGGTTTCTCGACAAAGTGCGATTCAGCCTTCATTCGCAAGTCAGGTTGCTTTCACACAGACTAGCATCGAACGCGAGCGAGCATCATGACGATCATGCGCGCATCTCCTGCTGCTCGCAAGCGACTCGCTCTCGTGCACGCGCGCCGAGCGTCCTATTCTCCTCCTCCTTCTTCTTCTTCTACTGCTGCTGGTCCTGCTGCGTCTGCGTATGTGTCGAGAGCCAACTGGCTCGAAGAGAACTGCGGCGACGTGCCCACACATCCGCAGAAGCAGGACGACGAGATCAGCGAGATGCTGCGGGGAGGCCACGCGATCCAGATGGCCAACCAGAAGCTCTTGGACGGCAAGGTGCGTAACACAGTGACGCAGTTGCTGTTATGCTGTGACCCTATATTGAATGCGAGTGATGTGATGTGTGGTTTGCTGGGCAGTTGATGAGCGCTGGTCGTGGCGGCGCAACGGCGTACAACGAAGCGCATTCCCAAACGCTCCAGGTACCGATCCAGCAAGAGCTTCGGATCAGTTTGCGCGAGTTGCAGATATCAAGCGGCTAATGGTGAATTTGCTGTCATGTGATACACGAGCAGGAGCTGAAGCAGCTGGAAGACAAAGCGGTGAAGCGCATCGAGAGCGCGGTGGAGCAGCAAGGCTTCCGATTCCGCCCGAGTCTGTTGATCCCACTGGTGCACTGCAGCAGCGTCGCTCTCGGTAAGCTGCCATTCTTGACAGCCTAGCTGCAAAGGAGCGTGTGTGTTGTACTTGCTCACCTGCTGTGCACCTGCTGCTGCAGGTGGCGTCCTGAGTCTCTTTGGTGAGAACGTGAGTACGTCGTACCAGACGGGCATGAAGATCGCGATCAGCGACTACTACAACGACCAGATCCGCGAACTTTACGAGAAGAAACCCGAAGAGATCGAGCTTAAAGAGGTGTGGTGTTGCTTGGTATTGGTAACCTAGGCTATGCATTGCAAATGGGATACTGAATTGCATCGCATGCTGCTGTGGGCAGCTGTTCAAGGTCTCGCGAGACGAAGAGCTCGAGTTTGTCGACGCCCACACGCCCGACGCGCTTGACCCGAACAAAGGAGACGAAGACGCAGTCACGAAGTTCGCCAAGACGTCCTCGAAGATCCTCCTCCAGGTCGCAAAGGCAGTGTAAAGAGAATGAGAGAGAATCCAGCGTGTTGAGGTCAGCCAGAGCAGTCAAAGGCAGACACGTCTGCCAAATGAAATGAGCGAATATGGATGGGACTGATTGAGCTGTGCGTCATACTGCAGGAAGCCTTGTACTACTCGGTCGACTTGAAGAGCAGGATGTAGTGCTGGTCGGCTTGGGAGAACAGGAGGAACTGCGTGTCGTACGCGACCGAGCAGGCAAAGCGCTTGCCCACGATGCAGTGCCACGTCTGCTCGTGCCTCTGGCCAAAGTACTTCTTCATGTCGGTCGAGATGTCCTTCTCGATCGCGCTCGGGTTCGCCTGCAGGTACTCGATCAGGCGCGCCACGGCCTCGTCCTTGAGCGTCGTCGGCAGCTCGAGTCGCAGGATCGTGATCTTTGGGATCTTGCCAGACATCTCCGCCCTCTGACACTACTGCGCCGCTGTCCTCTGTGCCTGCCGCCTTGCTCGCGTCCGGCGATCCCATGCTCGTTCCAATGATGCTGTGAGTCTGGAGATCTTGTTGCGAGGCTTTGCTTGCTGATTTGGCATGCGATGGATCAAGAGTTGGGCATCAAAGGTCGCGTTTAGAGCGATGGATCTGTTTTCTGCAACAGATCGCATGTTGCGTGCCTGTATTATGAAGATCTTCTAGATCAAGTGTGCACATGTAGTGGCACCCGATATAAGAGCATTTCGTCAATGAGAACACCAATTCTCCACACCAATCTGCTCCTAACTGAAATCAAGCCAAAAATTGTGGCATCACTGTGTAAGAGTGAGTGTGAGAGTCTAAGAGCCGACTCTGGCTCAACCAACGATCGCTTGCCACCACCGAATGTCTAACGTGCTACTGTGGTAGTACGCTGACCCACGACTGGATCGGATATGCGATTCATCGTTCAATACACCTCCACTCACTCTTGCACGATCGCACTTGGGCAATCTTCTTGGTTTAGCGAGAAACAGCGATCCGCAAGCGCTGGGACTTGTGGGTGAACTGGTCGGTAGGAAGATTAGATCCGAGATCTCGGACGGATCTGTCCGGTCGAGACCAAGTCAAAGAGCGCGATGTCGACGAGTTTGCAGCCATCTGAGCCGCGAGCACGTCGGACGAATAGGATCGATATGGGCGGCTGGATCGCAGTTGTTGCTTCCCAAGATCGCTTCGGATGCGAGCCAGCACGGTGTCCTTACGCCTGCAGTCGCGGCAGTTTGCTCCGATTGGAAGCGCGATAACACCAAAGTCGACCAGCCTCGCGATGCACTAGGGGAGAGCTGGACGAGTGTGCTCGTCAGTCAGTCCAGCAATATTGAACTTTTCTCCTCTTTCATAGTTTTGGCAAGTCAAAAAGGGAACTCCGTGCAGCTTCCGGTTAATACAGGGACAGCCACTCTCGAAAGATCATGACCAACTTCGTTCTAACTTTGCATTGCTGCTAAAAGATCAAACTGTCAGCGTGATGAGCTCAGTCACGCGCACGGCGCTTCGCTCCTGTAGCCGATGCCGACGACGCGTCTGAGGAGGACTTGTTCCAGTACTTGCGCTTGACGCGGTCCACCGTGCGCGTCGAGTAGAGCTCAAAGAACGACGACACCGTGGACGCCGCGCACGTGTAACCGCCGCCATTGTCTTCGGCCGTGTACACGAACACGCGGAAGCAGAACGGGAACGTCTGTGCGGGCGCCGACCGCGTGGCCTTGCGCTTCTTCTTGAGCATCGGCTGCACTTTCCAGACGTCCGGCAAAAAGAACCACATGCTGCGGATCAGTGCGGTGTCATTGCTGCTGTCGTCTTCATTGGCTGATGTGCTGTTACTGCCACCACCAGCATTCCCATTCCTCTTGTGCGGCAGGTTCTCGCGGTCGGTGACCGCCACTCGCGTGCGTCGCTCTTTCATCTCGACCGCCTGGAAGCAGCTGTAGCGGAACTCTTCGAACGCGACGGAGCTGCTGAACTCCGGCGGATCGCCCAGTTCTTCGACGAGGTCGGTGTTGTCGCGCTGCGGGACGCGCTCGAAGCGACCGAGTACGAAGAGCTCCTGCGAGCTGCCGCCGCTGCCGCTCGCGCCGACGCCGTGCTCGTACTTCATGTGCTGACTCGACTGGATGGACGGCAGCGTCACAGCGCAGCAGGTGTGGATGCTGGACGTCATGCTTCCAGCGGGCGATCTGCGCGATGATGAAGATGAGGAGACGGGGGATGCGCGTTGCACTCCGGTGGCGTCGCCAGCGCTTCCTAGTCGCAGAGTCTGCGCCGCCTTGGCGATGACGTGGCAGTACACCGGTCCGCGACATACACCGACGCTCGAGTGCTTGCGGTTGTTCATCTTCATGGAGTAAAAGTCGTTGTGCTCGGGACACGCGGGGAAGCACTGGAGGTTCTTGCGTCCGTTCTTCCAGTAGCAGTCGTTGAGCGCCGTCACGAGTCTCAGTTCCGCTTGGAAAGGTGAGGAGGAGCTCTTCGTCTTTTGCTGCGCAGCTCCATTCAACATCGCTGTAGCTGCTGCTGGCAGTGGAGTCACGAGAGCACTCGAGGAGGATCGTCCTCGAAGGACACGGTTGGAAGCAGCAACAGCAGTGGCGGTGGTGGTTCGCGACTTGGCTCTCACCGTTGCACCAGCAGCAGGCTCGGGGTAGAGCGCGTTCTTTCGAGCATCAGCTTTGACGAAATGCGTGGCCGGTGGTGCATGAAACCCAGCGTCGTTCCAAGGCGAGCTTGCGTCCCCGTCTGGTTGGGTGATGATGGCGCTACTGCGGTCGTTGCCGTTGAACTGGAGCATGGTTTGATGATGGTCATGGTTGTGCTGCTGGTGTGGGATGAACTGGTCGATCTCGCTCCCGTCGCTCGACGCACAGCCTGGGAAGAACGCGGTGTGTTGCTGGCCATGTTCCAGCTGGTGTGGAAGGGACTGGTGGTTCAAGTGCCAGCCTTGGAGCTCGGCGTGACTCAGGTCCATGCCGGCGAAGATCATCTCGGGCTCGCCGTGGTGGACAAACGGCATGAAGTGCTCCATGTGCGCAGGGGACGGCGCATCCAGAGATGAAGACAACGCATTCTTCCCATGCTCGAGCGGGTCCATGTGGAAATGGCCAAAGCCACCGCCGTGGCTGCTGGGATCCGAGTCTATTGGCAATGGCGTGAGTCCGTCAGCAGCGTGGTCACCCATCCAGCTAGGCACGCCAAAGTACGGAACCGAGCAGCTGGCGGCGTCCGCTTCACGGTTGTAGTCCCCAGTCGTAGTGAAGGCGATGGAGTTCTCGGGCGGGTACGAGATCATGGATCCGTCTGATCCGTCCTCAATCAGAGCGGAGCATGCCCAGTCGGACCCACTGAGGTGTCCGTCAGGCGGCGCTGCCGAGTCGCTCGCTGGCGCGTAGCCGTGAAAGTGCTCTTGGTGCTGTCGACGGAGCTGCTCGTGGCGACGCTGCTCCTGCTGGTCGACAGGTTGAAGGTGCTGCTGCTGCTGCTGGCTGCCCTCGGCAAACGAAGAGTGGCGGCTTCGGTCGAAGAACGCAGCCGAGATGCCGGAAGAGCCGTCGAAGAACTCGCCGAACCTCGCCATGTCTCCGTCGATGAGCACCGAGAGCGAGCTTTTGCGAGGCGCGGTGCTGCCGCTGCTATCGGTGCCGGAAGACATGAGCGGGAACTGGTGCTGAGAAGCTTCAAGTTGCATCATGGGGGAGGCTTCGTCCAGTTGAAGAGCGCGGGTGTGTGTTTGTCGGCGATGGCGCGCTTGCAGAGACGGCGGGAGGCGGAAGACAGGGTGAAGGCGGTTGAAGGGGGCGAAGAGGAGATGGAGTGCGGCTTCGTATCAACGTGGAAGGTTCATTAATGGCGACGATGAGCTCAAGGAATCGCGCGCAAACACAACAGGACGAAACGCGTGGCGGTAATAACCCGCCGTCCAGAAGAGCGCTAACGCAAGGAGAGAGCGGACCCTTTGAGCAGCAGCTGAAAGGGTTTTCGCAGGAGGGGCGACAAACCGGCTGCGAAAGGGACCCATGCTGTTTCGTTCGAGACCAGTTATCTCGCAAGGTTTCAAGGTTTGAGTCAGTGCTGTTTTTGTGGGTTGCGAATTTCGGAAATTCACGGCAGGTCTTCCCTCCCGACGTGGCTCGGTCTCAGAAATGTGGAGTTTGTGTGCCTCCCCCTTCCCAGCCAGGACAGTGCGACCGAGTTCACTGCTTTGCTGCTGTCGACGATGATGGGGAGTCGGACGTCTCTGCGAGAAAGGCAAGATTTCCATGGAACAAACAGGCATTTGACGCGCCACACCGCCAGTTTGTTTTAATGCTCGGACACCCTGAAGGACCTCAAGCAAGTGAAGCACTTGCTTGGTGTGTCTCGAATCTGTGCGAGTGTTGATGCCAAGGTCGGATTTGCACACGAAATCGCACTTCACAAATCCTGGCACGCAAACGGATATGGCGCCTCGGACTCAGATTTTGGAGCGCAGCTGAGCACAGAAACGACAGAAGAAAACGCGGATGAAATGATCCGAAAGAGAGGCTCGCTCTGCGGGGGTCCAGGCGCTTGCTGCTTTTTTAAAATGACCACGGGAAGGGGACATTTGCAAGCAAGTACTATGTCGCCAACGATTTCGAAGTACAGTCGGGGATAGACATGCGCGAATCTCGCTGGCTTGCTGTGTCAAATGCCAGTTGCCTTGGTGCTTTGGCTGCTGTGAGCGCTTGGCGATCAAGTGGGACGAGGTCTCGTCGCTCGACAAAATGCGGCTCTGAGATGTGCACGAACTCGGAATTTCCCGGGTATCCGTTCGCTTGGAGATGACAACCCCAGTCCAGCCAACCCATGCGCACGCAAGCGCTGCTCGAATGCAACCCGCACGCAATGTTGGTTGTTGCGCAAATGACGGCGAGGAACCAGATCGAAGACGAGCAGGCTGGTCGAGCCTCACAGTGAGACTTTGGCACTTAGTTCAAGAAGCGCGCGACTTGAAAATGGGAAATCAAGTGAGCTTTTGCACGGTTTAGGTGCGCGTGCATTCGAGTCTGGATGTAGGAAATGGACCCTTTTAGTTGGACAAAATCCAAATTTGCAGACAAAAAAGAAAGGACAACATATGTCAATGACCTGGTGTGGCTCATGAGTGAACATGTGATCTTCGAGTGCTGTAGATGACCAAGCACAGTCACTTTCTTATCCACAAGACGCGAAAGAATTCGAAAGGATTCGATACAGAGCACGACGTCTTTGGTGCGGTCTCCTGCAAAGTCTTGAAAGCAACCGCGTGAGCTTTTGGCGGTGTTGGCGCAAGTCCAACACACTCACACGCACCTGCGCGAACAGGACATGAACCGTATCAGCGCAGGGCTGACGCTCCGAGTTGGACAAAAACCAAGTTTTGCAGTCAAAGTTGACAGCGACCTACATCAGTTCGTCAGTGAACGTGGGATCTCTGAACGCTGCAGATGATCAGGCGAAGTCACTTCTGCTCGCAAGACGCGCGAAAGATATGTGATACAAAGCACAAGGCATCCTGTCAGCATTTTCATCTTATTCCCCAACCATTTTTGACTCACGGCGCCACATCCACATCTGAAGTAGGGAAGGGTGGGTGTTCGCAGGACTAAGAATTGCTGAACCCGAAAAGCTACTGGCAATCAGACTGAAGTTGTAGAATAAGCATCGGAGTGTGTTGAAGACACCGGTAGACAAGCTCCAAATGCGCAGAGCAGATCTCACTTTTGTGTGGGAGGGAGGGGGTATGCAATCAATGAACAGCACACGACTCTGGTGAGGTGTACGGGTCGTCCAGGATCTCGTGGGTTCGACGCTGGAGTCGGTTGCCGTCGCATCTGTCCGATCAGCTGCTCCACGCATCCACAGTACACTGCACGCATGCGCGTCTTGCTGTCTCCTGCATATGTTGAGGTGTCGACTGAAGTGCGAAGCATGGACAATGAACCACCTCAGATGCAAAGTGTAGCAAGCTGTTGGTTGCGCACAAAGGTTCTCGAAGGTAAGGTGTGAGGCGAAGCAGGATATCCTGCACATTACACTCTTCAGCGCTCGCTTGGTGGATCAAGTCTGCTCAGACTAAAGCGAGTCTGTGGTCTATGCGGTCGCTATGGCGCACACAGACTAAAAGCCAAATGGGGTCGAGACCGCCTCGCGGTCTTGTTCCCGCTGAGCTTTGGCATCCTTGTTGTGCTTGTAGATCGCAGTGCCGGCGACAGCAACCGCGGCGACGACAACAATCCCACCGCCGATGAAGAACTCGGTGGAGGAGTTGTTTTCGTCAGCAGAATTAGCGTCACTGGCAAGTGCGACCTTCTTAGCGGTGGTGGTCGTCGTGGCTGGCGTTGGAGCCTTCGTCGTCGACGCTGGAGTCACACTCACCGTCTTCGTCGTCGGCCACACACAGCCCCACACACCAGTCTTCACAGCTTGGCACGCAGCGTCCACAGGAGCCACGCACTTGCTCG
>JAASFO010000637.1:0-16166 GCA_023333815.1 Globisporangium recalcitrans
AGCAGACCCAAGAGCGTTTAGACGACAAAGGTGGTGTGGATCCTGACAGGAGCCTTGAAGCAGCGGTTCGAGATCCACCCTCCTCTGAGTTTCCAATAGCAAACGAAGCAACCTCCGAGCGTCAAGAAGAGAGCAGACAATATGTGCAATGCAGGCAAGCATTGGCGATATTATCTCCTCCAAATCAACAGACAGAGGGCTTCTATTCGGGAGAAGGTTTGTCTCAACTCGATCAGCGCGTCCTAATCTAGGCTATTGCACCTTCAGAGGATAAAGCGCCTTTGATTGTTCCATCTCCAACTTCCATCTCCAACTTCGATCACTCGAAGCAAGAGCTTCGTCAACCTCTCAGACTGCTCAATCCGCCCGAGTCTGTGAGTCGCGCAATGGACTACTACCGACTGCTCAACGTCTCCCGGTGCGTGGCTCTACGCTGGCCACTGCTGCTGCCGCTGTAGCATGTGCTGTCTGCGCCTGCTGACTCCTCCGTCGACTCACACTGATGCCCTGTTGCTAATGCGTCGGACAGATCGGCGTCAGCGAAGGAGATCAAAGACGCATACTTCCGACTAGGTTGGTGATGCTGCGCTCATTGACTCGCATGTCTGAGGGTGCTGGTAACCTCGCCACCCCTGACTGCTGCTGCTGCTGCTTTGGATGTGTGTGTGTGTGTGCTCTGTTGACAGCGAAGACTCTGCATCCTGACGTGACCGGCAATGACACGGTACGCCAAACACACCGCGTGCATGGTATGAACCTCCGCAACCGCTAACTGCTACGCACACGCACCAGAAAAAAGCAGAGCTGTTCAAGAATGTGAGCGAAGCGCACTCGGTGCTCTCGGACGCCACCAGCCGGCGCCGGTACGACGCGTCCCGTCCCGCGCAGAGTTTTGGACCGCAGTCCACGGGCGGCGGACGAATGCACCCGTACGCCGCGCAGAAAGCCGCGGAGGCTGCAGCGAGAGGATACACGGGCGGCGCGCCAGACTACACCGCGAGGCGCATGTACGGCATCGACGAGGAGGTGTGGATCGCGCACCACTACGGTGTGCACTCGCGACGCGGCAACGGGATGCCGAACCGGTACTACGGCATGAACATCGTCGAGGAGCGCATCGAGGAAGAGGAAGAGCGCATCCAGCGGTGCGTCTTTGGTTCTGTGTTGAGTTGTCGCGATGTGTGTGTGTGGTGGTCTTATGGCGATGTGCTGTTGTGTGTATTTGTAACCCTCCACAGTCGGAAGCAGCACTACAAGCTCCACTCGTCCGCAGGCTACTTCCTGCGACGCGAGGCGCGACTGAAGAAACGCGCCGCAGAGGAGACCGCGAAGGCGCGCGAGGAGCAGAAGCGCAGTCCGAACAAGAAAAGCGGTGAAGACGACGACACGAACTGCGTCATCTCCTAATACGACCCGAGAGAGTGCAAGAGAGCGACGCGTTTTGGATGCCACACACAGCAACACAATAAATACCATAGAGCCAAGCAACTTGTCGATCCCATCGTAGATATCGATTTCACCGAAAGCTCGGTTATTGGTTCTATCGACATCGGCCATCATCATCAATCGAGCCTCGTGCTAATGTCCAGCGGGATCGCCTGCAGACCGAGCGCGTACGAGTACAAACGCGCGTCGATCGCGTCGCCCTCTTTCGCTTTCCGCTCCAGGAGCCACGGTATTAAGCCGTCGAGCGGCGCGAGCAGCACTTGGATCATCTCGTCGTCTTCGAGCTGCTGCTCCGGGTCGGCGCCAACTTGGTCCTCAGCGCGCACCCGCATGAGCAACAGCCGGCACTTGCCGTTCGTGATGCCCTGGTCGTTCACCATGGGCGGTCCCATGTGCAGCACGCGCGCGCCGACGTACCCGGTCTCTTCGCGCAGCTCGCGGAACGCCGCCGCTTGTGGGTCCTCGTCGCCGTCGATGAGTCCTGCAGGGAGCTCCACGACCCACTCGCCCACTGGCGGTCGGAACTGGCGGATCAGGATCACTTGGGGCGGCGCGCTGGCTTGTGTGAGGAATGGGAACACCACCACGGCGTCGCACTTCTCTTCTTCCTCGGCTGCTGCCTGGTTGATAGCGCTGGTGCCATCGCCGTCATTTGCTGCAGTCTCTCCCTGTGGCGAGCGCGAACCGAGCACCGGGTACGTGGTCGTGCGCTCGATGCCCGTCCACTTGCGCTCGCGGCCGTGCTGATCCAGGAAGCGGATGGTCTTGAGTCGCAGCCACGGGTTCTCGAACACCGCGTCCTCGCCGATCACGCGCGGCAGGCGGCGGCAGTCGATGCGCGTCGCGTCGGGGGACGCATTTTTGGCGCTGAGCGCTCTCGCCAGCCCGCAGCGCCTCTGCCCAAGCAGAGACAGGCAGGCTCGTCGTGCGTCGCGCAGCATTTGCTCTTTGATGCTGATCAGTGCGAGACTTGAAGTGAGTGAGATGTGAAAAAGTAGGAGGTTGTGTTCTGTAGTACACAGAATAAAGCACATCGTTGCAACTTTGTGAGGCGAGTAATAACGCCACAAGCTGTGTCAACCAAACAGACCACGATTTGACTCGTTGTCCTCCCACTGCACCGTGTACTGACACAAGATATGTCTCAGGTAGTGTGGCCCACGCCATTTTCGGTCTTCCTGTCGTGCTGATTACAGTTCAGTCAAGCCAGCCTAGCTTCCTCTGCTTCAGCTCGCGCTCTGATTGGTCGAGTCGAGCTCCCATCATAGCAGCCATTCTGCAAGCAATGGCTCACATGCACACTGTCGCATTGCACATCTCACCACCCGCAGCATTCCAGAACCAGCAAGCCCAGCTTTCGGCAGCATGGACAGCACGGGCGCCACCGCCCGGACCCCTCGGATGCGTCGCTCGCAGCACGCCGCGAACAGCGACCCGCCGTCCTCGGTCACCAGCCGCTCGTTCGACGGCGCGCAGTACGGTTCGATCCTGCCCACGTTCCGCGTCGTCGACCACACGACCGCGCCGCCCTCGAGCACCGGCAAGAAGCTTCCGCCGTTGCATAAAGCTGCGCCGCCACTGCCGTCGTCTGGACACGGCGCGTTCATGAAGACGCCGCGCCACTCGTACCATCAGCGCCGCTCGCTGCTCGGCAACGTGTTCAACCGCGCATCCGCGGCGCAGCAGGAAGAGGAGCAGCTGCCGATCATCGATGGTGTCATCGATGGTACCGGGAAAGAGGACGCGTCTTCGAGCTCGCAGAGCGGACGCAACGTCAAGGTCGCAATGTACGGCATGCTCAACACAGTGATCCTCATCCCTGTGATGATCAGCTTTGCGCAGATCATCTTCCGCGACCCGGCGTTCCAGCCGTACATGGCGGATCTGATCAAGCTCGTGCTCGTGTCGGGTCGGTACTGCTTGTTGCTTGCTTTGTACTGCGATTGATCGGTCGATACTCACGTACTCACGGCTGTGCTTTGTCGTTGTTGTGATGTGTGCGTGCGTGTGGCAATGCAGCTGCCGTGCACCAGCTCTGCTTCACATTGACGAGCTCGCTGTCGTTTGCGATCGGTCAAGTGCAGGACGCGGGGCTCATTTTCCTCTCGGCGATGGCAACCTCGACTGTGCAATCGCTCCGTCAGTTCGAGGGCGAGACGTTCTCGATGGAAGAGGTGCTCGCTACTGTGCTCTTCACGTTGGCAGGCTCGACCGCGCTGCTCGGCATTGCGTTGATCATCACGGGGAAGCTCAAGATCGCGAGCTTTGTGCAGTACCTGCCGATGCCTGTGGTCGGCGGCTACTTGGCGTACATCGGTTTCTACTGCCTCGAGGCGGGTCTGTCGATGATGTCGGGCAAAACGATCAAAGACCCGGCAGATTGGCTCTTGCTTGCGAATTGGGACTCGCTGCTGCTCGTGATGCCCGGTGTGATCGCGGGCATTGGCATTTTCGTGATCTTGTCGCGTTGCGACCACGTCGCAGTGCTCCCGAGCTGCATGTTTGCGATTCTGATCATCTTTTACGGCATTCTGCTCGTCTTTGGTATCTCTCTGGAAGACGCCAGCGCCGCTGGATGGGTCAGTCCGCCGCCCGAAGCGCCTCGCTCGATTGCCGATATCTACGGGTTTTACGACTTCGATCTCGCGAACTTCTCGTTCGTCGACAAGCTTATTCCGTCGTGGATCGCGATGTACTTTGTGGTCGCGTTCTCGTCGTCGCTGGACGTCGCTGCGATTGAAATGGCTCTCGGCACGCCACTGGACCACAACCACGAGCTCCAGACCGTCGGGATCTCGAACTTGGTCTCGGGCATCACGGGCGGCTTCACGGGCTCGTATATCTTCTCGCAGACAATCTTCACGCTGCGCGGCAACCTCGACAGCCGCATCAACGGCGTGCTCGTGTTCGTGCTGGAGATCGCGGTCGTGCTCTGTCCGTTCTCGATCATCGCGTACGTGCCGAAAGTGTTCTTCGGTGCGCTGCAGACGCTCATCGCCGCAGACCTCATGATGGAGTGGATGTGGCACGCACGCCACAAGATGCTCTTCCGCGAGTTTGCGATCGTCTGGTTCACGTTCATCGTCATGAACGTGTTCAACCTGGACGTGGGCATCGTGATGGGCATCGTCGTCGCGGGCTTCAACTTCATCTGGTCCTACATCGCTGTCGCCTCGGTGCGTCGCGTCGTGAAGCGCAGTCGCGTTGAGCGAGACCTGCGCGAGCGCGCATTGCTGCAGTCTGCGCGTCTCTCCATTGTCACGCTGGAGCTCGACGGGTTCATCTTCTTTGGCAGCAGTGTGAAGATGATGGAGGAAGTGCGTCGTCACGTGCTCGTGAGCACTTCTGAAGCCGCGGCAGCCCACGCTGCAGCGCTGATCGCGCAATCGTCTCCGCTGCGAACATTCCGCAATTCGCATGCTGTCGACGAGTCCGCTGTCCTTCTCAAGCAGCAGAATGGCACGACCACAACGGGCACCGAGACCGACGAGAACGACGTTGAAGGGCTCACGACGCTCGACGAGCACAACGGATTCACGATCTCGAGCCAGCAAAACTCGAGCAGTCCACGCAGCATCCGCGCCATGCGCACGCGCTTTTTCATCCTCGACTTTGAGAAAGTGCGCGGCGTGGACGCGACATCCGTGCGCAGCTGCTTCAACGCGACCAAGCAGCTCTTGGCGCAGCACGGCATCGTGCTGGTGTTCTCCAGTGTCCCCCACGACGTCGAGCGTCTTTTGCGCGCGCACGACGTGATTGAGAACGAAGACGGGTCTGGAACCGGCTCGCTGGTGTTCGAGTCGGTCGACAAGGCGCTCGAGTGGTGCGAAGATGAGCTTCTCGTCGACGAAGGCATCCTCCCGCTGAGTGAGACTGTGCCACGCGAGGACGACGGTGGCTGCCGCATGCAGCTTCTCGATGAACTGCTGCCAAAGCAAGACTTTAACCAGGACGACGACAGGACTGCGGTCCTCACGAAGGAGATCGGCGACCTGTATGTGGAGCCGCTCACGAAGCAAACGGGGGAGTTTGTGTACAAGGCTGGCGCGATTGTGGCGGGCGTGTACTTCGTCGGCTACGGCAAGATCGACGTGTTCCTCCCCACGAATCTGCACGAAGGCATGGGACCGGGATTCCGCGGCAGGAAGCGCATCTTGCGCGTGTGCCAGGGCGGCATCATCGGCGCGTCGGAGATGATCTTGAACAAGCGCCACCAGTTCTCCGCCGAGGCCAAGGGCAAGAGTTTCCTCTTCTTCCTGAGCAAAGCCAAGCACAAGGAGATGCAGCAAGAGCACCCGCGCATCGCCGCGCGCTTCCAGCAAGCCATGCTGCAGTCCATGGCGCGCAGCGTGATGGAGTCCAACATCTCGGACGATTAGACAGACACGACTGCTTGTAGAGAAAAGGAGCATGGCACCTGCATGGTTCCTGCTGAGGCTTGAAGAAGCGCTTGGTGCATTTGATGTCAATAGTTCACGTTTTGTTTCTCTGTGTCGACGAGCTCGCTGGTCTTCGCGCTCTCATTCCCATTCCACTCTTTCCCTGCATGCACTCGCTGCTTGTCATGTCAGTTGCTGACCAAGCCAAAGTGCAATCTCGAAATTGAAAATCTCATTTATTACAAATAAAAAAACACACGCACGCGCACACCGTCCACGCTTTCCATCTCGCACTTGTATCAGGAAACATCTCTTGGCCACGTGCTTCTTTTCTTTTTCTCGTCTTTTCTTCGTTGCGCCTCTGCGGACAGCGCTGGGAAATATTTACTTGTCGTTTCCCTCTCCGCCGCCATGATAGTCAGTCACCTCTGGAAATTAAAGCTGAGCGTGGTTCTCCGAGCACCGATCGATATCGTCCTTTCTGATGAAGTCCGTGCTCGAGGAGAAGGCGCGCTCCGCTTACAGTTCTAAGTTCTGCAACTGCGACTGAAGGGCTTGCGGGTTTTGCGACTGCTGCTGAGGGGTGTTGTGGAATCGGGATCTAGTGTTACTGGGGGTCGAGTGCGAGACTTCGTCTTCGTCCTCGTGCGCGCTGCTTTCGACTCGCGAGTTGCTATGCACATGGTTGTTGCTGCTGAAAAAGTGCGGCAGACGGATCTTCTTCGTCGGCTTGATAGATAACACCGTTCGACCGAACTTCACGTGAAGCGACTGGTTGTTGTGGAGAGTCAGCGGGCGGTAGATGTATCGCAACGTGCCGTTGGAGCTTCCAGCGTCCTTCAAAAAGAACTCTCCCTTGGCGTAGTGGATCTCGGCATGGATCGTGGACACCGTTCGGTACTTCAGCACCAGGTCGCACTGCGACGAGCGTCCCACCATCAGCGGACGGTTGATGTCATTGTCCATCAGCATCTTGTAGCTCAGCTGATATCTTGTCGACAGGTTCAGCGTCGACGACGAGTGTTTCGTCACAACCTGGAACATGATGTTCGGCGGGTTCAACCGGTCAGGGAGAAGCGAGATCGACTTGCCCGATGGAAGACGCGTCTTCGATGGGTAAGGCGCCTTGCAAATGGAGCACGTGCGCGCGTTGCTCTCGTCCAAGACCGTGCAGATCTCGTTCTTCTCGCCGTTGGTGTTCCACCGCTTGAGGCAGTTCAGGTGGATGTACTTCGTGTCACCCGAGCACTTGCAAGGAGAGATCAGAGGGTTGTCGTCCTCCGACTCGTCGTAGCACACGTAGCAGATAGCGCTGGTCGACTCCCGTTGCTGAGACGCACGAGGCTTCGACTCGTCGTTCCCAGACACCTCTCCCGCGTCGTCGTCCGTGTCCATGCCGCTGTCCGCGTCCACCATGGCTTCGTCGTGGCAGACGACTCGTTGGATGAGCCCGTTCACTTCCGAAGTCGAGAGGCACGCGTCGTTTGGTCCCACGCCTCCCGTGTCGATCTCCGTCACGAGCAACCCCACCGAGCCGAAGCGAATGATGTCGCCAACCTTGATGCGGTGCTTGCCGCCGCGGATGCACTTGGTTCCTAGAATCTGGCACACACCCGTGTGGGCCGAGAACTTCTCCGACGAAGGCAGCAGGCGGTACGAGTCGTTCGAGTAGTCGATGTTGAGGCACGGAGCGCGCGGGTCTTCGATAAAGATCTTCTCGCGAGCGCCAGTGACACCGTTCACCTCTGCGGTATAGAAGAAAAAAAAAAGAGAGAAAACACGAGCATCAGCTACTTCCATTCACAACCTCAGAGTATCCACGGCGCGCGTGAAGAACGCACCAGTGCTCTGTGAGTGCTTTGGTCCGTAGATGGACACGCCGCAGCGCGACACGCTCTTGCGGAACTTGTCGCGCTTGCCGGTCGCACCCTTGGTCACAGCAGTCATCCCGCGGATATCCAACCTGAAAAAAGCACATACACAACAGCAGCAGCAGCACGTAAGCCTGGTGTTCAGCATCCCCAAATATACAAACGAAAATGAAACGACGCGTTTACATACATGTCAGGCTTGCCGTCGCCGCTGAAGAACTCGGTCGCGCGCGCGAGGCTCCATCGTCGATCGTTCGAGCCGCTCATCGCTGATGATGATCGATATCGCTAGTGGTGAAATAAACTGCCTGCACGTCCGTCGATCACAAAACACGCAAGAAAGAAAAGCCGATAGTGAGCACCTGCAGTCACATCACATCACTCTCTGCGACGACGGCACACCTGTCTATATGAGCTGAGCGCTGCTTCCGTCTTCCTCGATGTCGCGGGGAGTGAGGGACGAGAGGCTTTCTTTCCTTTTCTGCCGATCGATCGATCGATCAATCGAACGGGCGGGCGAAGGAGGGCGAAGGGCTGGTCACTGAACACTCACGAGAGAGAGAAAGAAGGAAAGAAGGAGGCGGAGGCTGGATGGATTTCTTTGTTCCTTCGCTCGCTCGCTCTCTTGTCTGTCTGTCTGTATGGCGGCGGCGGCGGCGCGCTTGTGGACGAATGAAGGCTGCTTGCTTTAAGGAAAGCAGGCAGGCAGGAGTGGTGTCGAGAGAGCGCGCGCTGCTTGCTGCTGGGCGTGTTGGTCTGGTGTTTCCGTAACTAACTGACAGAGAGAGGAAAGCGCTTGAGAGAGAGAGAGAGAGAGAGAGAGCGAGAGAGAGCGAGAAGGAAAGAAGAGCGAGGAAGAGGAAGGGCAGAAGAAGGAGGAGGGGCTGCAGCATGAAAGGTTTCCCACCCAGTCAGCTGTTTCTCGTCATTTATGCTGGGAAGTGTCAGCTAAAACCGTCTGCGAGCATTTGCGTGTTTATACAGACGCGAGTTGCATTCATCGACACAAGCCTCTTCCTTACTCCAAGCGCCAATCGCACAGCGATTCGCACCTATTTCAAATACAAAACAGTCCAGCTACTGATTATGAGGGGCGTGAGTGTGAGTCGGTAACCGAAACCCTAGGCGACGATGGGAATCGAAATCGGTAAGTTTCGCTCAAAAAAGAAACGGGCTGTTTTTTCTTGTGTGAGTGAGTGTGAGAAGAGAGCGTCAAATCTGGGAAAAGCAGCGGCACGAGGCAAAGCAGCCAATCAGCGCGCGCGCACAACTCGACCACACTGATTTTTGAAGCCGGAACTCTCGAACCCGCAGTTGCTGCTTCTGGACCCTGCTCACTCGCTCGCTCACTCACTCGCAGTTTGTATCCCACCAGTCACAGAATCAAAAAAAAGCAGATCATCCAGCCATTCCATTCTCATCAGCAGCATGCAGTTGCTGGCACAAGTGGATTCCAGCATTCAACTCACAACTCAACTCTTCTGCTTCTTCTTCTTCTTCTTCTGTCGAGCAGCGCGATGCGGAAGAAACGCGAGCGAACGAATGGCTTGCTTGGCTGTCGCCTAGCGATATATGGTTTTGTATCCTTCTGTCCTTGATCCCTCTCTTTTTCGCTGCATGCTGTTGTTGATTCTCTTTCTCTGAGACCGCTGGCACTACTCCTTGTTTCAAGGCTTTTGCGCGATTACCAGCAAGCAGAGCTGACTGAACACTGCAGCAGAGTCGCGATTGTGTGTGTCTCCACCACAAAAAGCTCGTGCTTGCTCTCTAGTTCAAGCAAGCAAGCAAGCATGTGGAGAGAGAAATGCGAACCTACGCTGACTCTGCAGATCTGGCGAGCCGCACTTTATCGGAGACTCTCGGTTGCACCACAGTTTGATCTGTCGTGAACGGTACTGGTCAGGGTCACTATCGCTCATGCATCCAGTTTCAGCAGCGTTCGAGTGCATCAGAGATAGTGACCCCAGGACCGTACAGAGCAGTCCCCGACCTCTCAATATCGATGACCACTCCCAATTTCAATGTTCCCAATTGCACTGACAGAGTATGCATCGAGAGGGCAGAACTAAAGCCATTTTCAGACATTTGGAAGCTCATATTTAGTATAGCTAACGTCATATTCTTGAGAGAAACAGGAATCATGAGTTGGACATTTGGGTTTTACAGAAAGAGCAAGAACATGTACACGGCAAACGAGGCTTGACGCAACCATCACAACTTCCACGGAGGCGAAGAGAACTCATCCATCTTGCTCATGACTGTAGCAAGCTCCGGACGCATGCACGTGTGCGAGAGCAAGACTTTGCGAACACGCTCGTGGAAGCAAGCTAAGATCCGCGAGCACGTAGGAAACCAAGTATGAGCTTTGGAGGATATGCATGTTGGCTGCTTCAGACAGGTTTTCTCAGATATTGACAAATAACCCACACATATGTTAAATTCAACACGACAAGTCAGTGTCTTCTATATATTGCGGAAATAGACGTGCAAAAATGAATGTCAATCACACTCATCTCATACTAAAATGTCTTCCACTGTCCGCCTCGCAATGTTGACCCATCTGAACAGCAGGACACTCGACAGGACAGACACCAGTGAACTCGGCGTTCATGATGGCACTACTGCCAACGCCAACGAGGAAGAGCGGCGGCGAGCCCGTCCGCAGCGAACAGGCCACGTCCACAGACGCAAAGCACAGTAGTGACGCCGGCGGTGGTGATGCCGCAGCAGCAGCAGCGAAGGAGGAGGAGGAGGAGGAGGAGGAGGAGTTCACGACCGAAGAGTTCGAGGTGGAGCTGGACGACGGTGCCATGTGGACCATGAACTTCTACGATTGCGCCGCCGAGGGCGACGTGACGTTTCTCAAGCAGATCCTGGACGACGCGAAGGTGAGCGTGAACGACACGGACGTCGACGGCTTCACGGCGCTCATGATCGCGGCGGCTGAGGGTCACAAGCACATCGTGATGGAGCTGCTCGAGCGCGGCGCAGACGTCGCGGTGCGCACCCACGAGCTGCGCTCCACGGCGCTGCATTTCGCTGCCAAGGTACGGATAGCGATAGATGGCGGTGATGTTTGTATGGACGCTCGCTGGATTGCTCAATTTGTTTGTCAATTGCTACAGAATGGCGACGCAGAGATTGTGGATGCGATTTGCAAGAAAGACCCGCGCTACGTCGACTGCTGGAACAGCAATGCCGGTACGTGTGTTGTTGTGTGCATCTTGTGTGCGACGGCTTCGTGCTGACTGACTGACGTGGCTCTTGCATGCGATTGCTGGCTGTTCACATGGCGCGACGAATCGCAGACACGCCGCTGATCTGGGCGTGCATCGAAGGTCGCGTCGAGTGCGTGCGCGTGCTGCTCTCGTACAACGCGGACGTGGACGTGGTGAACCAGCACGGCGCCATGTCGCTCATCTGCTCGGTGATGATCGGCGAAGACCCGGAGGAAGACGAGAGCGACGACGCGCGCTCCGAGATCATCAAGATGCTGCTCGCAAAGTACGAAGCTTGTTGCTATTGTGTCTCGCAAGAGTCTGTATGAAATACTCACAGTGTGCCCACTTCGTCGTGTTGCTTGCGACAGAAACCCCAAGCTCGTGAACTTTCAAGATCGGGAAGGGAGCACCGCGATGCATTTGGCTGCGTCCTGCGGCTACTTGCAGTGCGTCAAGACGCTCCTTGAGTGCGGCGCGGACATCACGCTGCGCAACGCGATTGGGCAGACGCCGCTCGAAGAGGCCGAGCAGACGGGGCTCGACGAGAGCGACGTGTGCGTGGACCACTTGCGCACGATCTGGCAGAACCTCGAAGAAGAAGCGGCGGCGCGGATGATGACGATGCTCGAGATGGAGGAGCAGTCGGCTCGAGGCGGAGGGCGAAGCAACGCTGCAGCGACGAGCAAGACTGGAAACGGTGTCGCTACCAACAGCAGTGGCGTGGGTGGCGCTGCCAGCAGCGGCAGCAAGAAAAGCAAGAAGAAGAACAAGAAGCAGAAGCGGAAAGCCGCCAAGCAGCAAGCGCAGTCCTCTGGCGAGTCCGGAGCACCCGCAGAGGTCGGCGGCTCGAATGCGAGTTCACAAGATGACAGCAAGATCGTGGGAAACAACGACGCTGGTTCCAGCGGCGAGAGTTCCGATGAAGACGAGATTGAGAAGCCCGAGTCTTCTGAAACTGGAGGAGCGCAGAGCGCCGTGTCGGCGGTGGCTGAGACGAGCGAGATGCAAGACTCGGAGCAGAGTGAGGAAAGCACTGGGATCTCAGGAGTCTGGACCACTGTGGGCAAGAAGCACCACAGCAAGTCTGTTGTGGCAGCAGCTCAAGAGGATGGCGAGACTGAAGTTGGAGCAACAGGAAAAGAGTCGAGTGCGCCACTTGATGGCAGCGGATCAGGATCAGCAGCAGCAACCCCTGGGGGACGCACCAGCAAATCTCCCACGCAGAGTACGTGGCTGTGATTCGAACTCTCCTATGCTACCCATGTTGAAGCTAGCAATTTGATGTGTGGAATATGTTCGAGCAGAGATCGTGCCTTTCCGAAGAAAGTTCAAGCAGCATCGATACGAACCGGGCAGGTCTGCATCTGCTGCTTCAGGCACCACTGCTGCCAGTTCTTCGAGTGTGTCACCAACGGCAGCGCCTGCGTTGTCTTCTAAAGTGACTCCTGGGACTGAGAAGAAGGGGGCTTCCGCATCTGAGAGCGTTCGAGTTGGAGCGTCAACACCAACGCTCAGTCGTCTCGCTGCGAGTAGCACTGCCAGCATTGGATCGACACACTCTGCGCTGCTGTACTCGTCGACGCCGATCTTCAGCTCTTCGTCATCTTCGTCTTTGTTCTCTTCACCATTCAGTTCCAGTACCAGAAATCAAGAGCGCGTGCGAAACCACCTGGGCTTTTCCTCTTCGTGGCGTTCGTCCGGGTTTGGCTCTGCAGCTACTGGATCGGCGATGAACACACCCTCAACCGTACTAGCATCTGGGCACGCATCGTCGGCGACTCGCTCGCTGTGGAAACACTCGCAGCGTGTTTCAGGAAACCAACTGGCAGCAGCGGAGGCGAAGGACAAGTGGGTCAGTCGCTTACACCTTGCGAATGAGAACGTCTCCGAGGCGATTGGGTACCTGGCGTGCGGCATCTGCGGCGAGCTCGTGAACGACAACCTGCAGTGCAACGTCAGCGTGAATGGGAGCGGATGTGCGCAGCTCTACTGTGGGACGTGCCTGGCAAAGACCCTCGCGATGTCGGACGGACTGAGTCTCAAGTGCGTCAAGTGCCACCAATTCATGAACCGAGACGAGATGCAACCGAACCACTTTGCGCAGGCGCAGGCAGCGTCGCTCGGATTGCCCAGTGCACAGCAGCACTTCACCAGCCACACCAGCAGCAGCTCCATCTCGTCGCAGGAGACCGAGTCCCACTTGACGATCGACGAGATGAAGCACGCGCTCGAGAGCTCGATCCCGAATGCCGCGATCGTGGACCTGAGCCCGTTCTACTTGACACCGGGGAGCGACTTGGCGGTGCTCAGCAACGGCCAGCTGGAGATCCTCGAGCAGGCGCACCAGCTGGCGCTGACGCAGATCATGGAGATGCGCATTGGCAACGCGCGCGCGCAGGAGCGCATGCAGATCGAGGAGTGGATGAAGACCCAGCGCGACATTTTGTACTACGCGGCGATGACGTCGGCAGCGAATGCAGCAGCAGCACATGGGTTCACCGCCCAGCAGCGACAGCAAATAGAGAATGGGACGGGTACGGGAGCATAGATGAACTCAAGGAACCCCGATCCACTGCTTTCTTTCTTGTTCCTCGCTTCTTGACGTGTATTTGTTGGTGTTTAAACATACTGTCTTCCTAAGCATTCGACGCGGCTAGCGGCAGCCCCGACGCAGAGATGTTGGCGATTCCGATGCCGCCACAGAGCTCCTGCAGCAGCTTGAGCTGCTTCTCGGCTTTCTCGCGCTTGAGAGCCGCAGTCTTCTCCAGCACCTTGTCCATTAAATACCGGAACGCGACGACGAACCAGTCGCGCATGTGCTCGCTGTCAGTCTCAATGTCGAGCGTGCGCGTGCGGGTGACCAGCGAGAAGCAGCGGTTCGACGTGCGCGAGGTCGCAAAGCCCGACGTCAGCGAGCGCGAGAAGACCTGGGTGCGGTGACCCAAGTCGATCGCGACGATCTCGTCCAGCTGGATCGAGTCGCCGCTTCGACCCTGCCACGAGATCTCGCCAAAGCGGTTGATGTAGATGCGCGTCTTGTGCGGTCGCCCCTTGCGGCCGTGCTTCCACACGCTCAGCGTCTCCATGCGCTTCATGATAGACAACTCGACCTGCTGCGCGACGCGCTTCTCGTGCTCGCGTGCGAGCTCCACAAGGAACGAGAAGCTCTTGTGCAGCCACTCGCGCTCCGCCGCGCTCTTCGCCTTGATGTCGAACGTCCGCGTCGCCGTGATCAGCGACATGGTGCACTTGGCGTCCTGGAGCGCCAGCGTGCCTTTGTGTAGCGCGCGCGTGAACACTTCAGTGGTCGGACCCGCGCGAATGTCGATGATGGACGCGAGCGCGATCGACTTCTTCTTCTTGCTCGTCGTCGCGTGCGACAAGAGCTTGGACGTCCAGCGGAAGGACTCGCCGTTCTCGATCACGAGATGGGTCTGGTGCGGCTTGCCCTTGCGGCCATACTTGAGCACCGCTGTACCGCCGATGCACTGCATCGCGACGCGGTAGTCGGTCATTTTCTTCTGCATCTGCTGATCGAGAATGTCCTTCTTCCTCCTGCGCGCGTGGATCTCTTGCTGCACGTACGCACAGATGACCCAGCGCAGCGAGACCGCGTCGCCCGAGGAAAGCTGGCGCAGCGTTCGCGCGCGCTTCACGATCTGCAAAAAGTACGCTGCCCACTTGGTCGAGCGGATCTCAAACACGTGGGACTGCATCGCGCGGTGGATGTGCTTGCGCGCCAACGAGATGCTCTGCGGCGTGCAGATCGTGGTCACGTCGACCGCGAGGTCTCGTGGGAACGACGCGAGAAAGTCCTGCACCGTGCTTTCGTGCATGAATTGGCCAAGATCCCGCGACGACTTGGACGCCGCGCTCTCGCGCCACGGACCCAGCGAGAACGACGCGAACGCGTTCTTCCCAGAAGTGCTAGAGAAGCGACCGTAGATGCCACTCGCTCGGAGCCCTTCGACTGCGCGTTGGTCGTTCCTCTTGTCCACCTTCTTGGCTTTCGACGTCGCGGATGGCGGCGTGATCGGGATCGCGAGCAGCATGTTGCCGCGTCCACCGGACGACTGGCAGAGCCGCACATTCGCAGTCGTCGCGTGCGACGAGAGCTGCATCTTGGAGAGTCTGCTGTTGTTGCTCGTTGTGATCGGCGGCGGGCGGTACGACGTCCTGGAGTTGCCGCGCGGCGGGCTCGGGTACTTGCTCGTGCTCGCTCCTCCTGCGGCGGTCTCACTCGAGCTCTTCTTCATGAAGAACGAGCTGCTGCCGCTGGCACCGGACACCTCTGGCTGGTCGAGCTTCTTCTGCTTGCGCTTGCTGCCGAAGAAGAACTTGTCGAGCGAGAACTTGGACTTGGTCGCCGTCACGCCACTTCCATTGCTCGCGGCGTCCAAGGCGAACGCACCGCTCTTGGAGCTCATGCGACCGCTGGTGCTGCCAGTCGACGACGAGGTGGAGGAAGACGTCAGCTCCTTGTGGCTTAACACCATCCTGCGGGTCTGCGCAGTCTGTCTCGTGTCCTGTTGCGTACACGCGCGTGCGTGTGTCTGTGCGTGAGTTTCACACCTGTCGCTTCCACCGCTTCTTGGAAAATGAACGAAGCAAAGAAATAAAACAGCGCAGAAGCAAGAAGCAAAAAAGATGGAAAGAGTTGGGTGTATTTCTGTCCACGAAATCAGTCGATGGAGAAATGTGTGTGCTATTTATTGTTCGCAATGCGAGCCACACGAGTCTAAAGTGGAGGTTGAAGCGCTTTTTTCGGGCGAACATCTGGTCTAGAAGATACGAAATGGGTGCACTCCATTCCGATGTGGCTACACAATGAGAGAGAGAGAGAGAGCCGGTCCAAACGACTTGATGTTTGTATGTTCCCTGGACTCTCTTTTTGTAGAAAATGGATCTCTCTGAACTGTATTTTTTGTGAGAAGGGCCAATCAGCGGTGTCGGACGAAACATTCGGCCAATCATCTCTGCCATCTTCGTGTAAAATATGTGATTGGCTGAACCACCTTCTCCCGAATACAAGCCTTCTCCCGAATACAAGCCCTCAGTCTGTTGATTTGGAGGAGATAATATCGCCAATGCTTGCCTGCATTGCACACATTGTCTGCTCTCTTCTTGACGCTCGGAGGTTGCTTCGTTTGCTATTGGAAACTCAGAGGAGGGTGGATCTCGAACCGCTGCTTCAAGGCTCCTGTCAGGATCCACACCACCTTTGTCGTCTAAACGCTCTTGGGTCTGCT
>JAASFO010000638.1:0-16157 GCA_023333815.1 Globisporangium recalcitrans
ATGAGCGATCCTGAGAAAGCAACAAACCAAAAGCAAGCACAACGTTTCCTCTGTGATTGAAACGGAGGAGTGGTTGCACCATAATTTGTTGGACGCTGTAGAACTGTACCAAACAGCAAACTACAGCAGAGAGCATCTCTATCGTTGCGTGTAGGACATTAAAATGATATTGCGATTGTTTCAAGCAAACTCAATCCTATCGCGGACATAGCAATACAGACCAGGAGTTTCTTTCGTCAGGATGCATTCGGCGAACTACATTGCATATCTAATGGCTGTGAGCTAGACAGCCCATTCGAACACGCTAAAAAGAGCACTGGTGCATGACAAAGCAACCAGCTCGCGCTTCTTGTTCAGCATCACGGCCAAAGCCTTGATACTGAGTGCATGCTATCGAAGTATTTGGCGCACTGCCATCGTTGGTGTCCGTCCAATTCGATCGAAAGCCAAAGCTGCTACATTATTTGACCATACCATTATTGGTATGTTTTGCGAAGTCATGGATGCAAGTCTCGTTTGATTCGAGGCTGACACGCTTCCTCTCTCTCTCTCTCTCTCTCTCCTTCCTTTTCGGCATTAGTCGTGCGGCGTGACTTCAATGATCGTTGGGTTTGGCACGATGCGGGCGTCTTTGCTACCGGCGACGACGCGGCCGACCACCCATGCGGGCTTGCCGTCCAGCGCCTTGAGCTCCTCGATGAACGCATCGGCATTGTCCGCTGGCAGACACAGCAGCAGCCCGCCCGAGGTCTCGGCGGCGAAGCCGTCCAGCAGCTTGAACGAGTTCCCGATCGCGTCGTTCACCTTGACCATGTGCTGGATGATCGGCAGCGTGTGGATCTCAAAGTCCACGTCGCGCTCCTGCGACTTCGCCTGGTTGCGCGCGTGCGCCAAGATGCCAAAGCCCGTGACGTCGGTCGCCGAGTGCGCGCCGTACTTGTGCATGAGGCGCGCGGCGTTCAGGTTGAGGCGGCTCATGGACTCGGACGCCATCGCGAACGCTGTCTCGGCGTCCTCGGTGCTCACGAGGTGCTCAATGCGCTGCCAGCGCTCGGAGCGCTTGCGCCACTGGAAGAGGTTCACCGCCACCTGCGTGCCCAGCGCCTTGGTCAGGATGATCACGTCGCCGACCTGCGCGTTCACAGGACGAATGATCTCGCTTTCTAGCGATCAGAGAGTCACATCTCGTTAGTCCCATCGACAGCAACAGCCATGCTTCTTCCTCGCATCAAGTAAATGCCACGCACCGCTGCGCACGCTCATCGCGACGCCACCGACGATCGGCCACGGGTTCATCACGGTCTGGCCGCCCGTCACATTCGTCTCGGCCATGCGCGCGAGGTCGTTGAAGCCGCGGATCATCTGCGTCGTGACCACGTCGCGCTCCTTCTCGCTCATGTCGCGACAGACGCCGAGGATCATGAGCATCGTGTCTACTTCCGTCACGCCCATCGCGTACACGTCCGAGAGCACATTCGCGCACGCGATCTTGCCCTGATAGCAGAGAAGAAGATTGCAAGTGCGCAATATCAGCCACCAACATGATAACCATCAGGACCACCAAGACGCACGTATAAACACACACACACACCTGCACGTACGGATCTTCGACCGACGGGAAGAAGAAGTCCGTGGTGGAGACCATGTAGAGGTCCTTGCCGTGGCTGATCTTGACGACGCTCGAGTCCATGCCCGGGGTCTCGTTCGGCTTGAGATCGTTCGCGATGTCCTCGAGGTACCCGAGCAGCTTCGCTTGCGGCAGCTTGCAGCCGCAGCCCTTGAGCGCGCTAAAGTCCGTGAGCGTGAACGACGCGTCGAGACCCAGGTCCTCTGGGTTGAAGATCGCGCTGGTTGAGCTGCTGGCATTCACGGCAGGGGACGTGGCGGCGTCCTTCGACCCCTTCAGCTCGCGATCGAGGATCTCTTTTGTGTGCGCGGCGGCGGCTTCCATGCTGCTGCTGCTGTTAGGAGAGCAGTGCTGTAGTGTAGCGGCAAAGCGCAAGTGTGGCAGCGTACGGGCAGATCAGCGCGCGCTGACGCAATCGCAGACAAAGGTGACGAGATCTGGAGCGCTTCGCTGATTGATGATCTCCTGATTTGATGAGCTGTCTGACCATAAAAATCGAGCTGATTGTTGGCATGTGTCTCGATCACCGATTTAGGCAGATGCAGTACCGTAGGAGGCAGTCTATTGACTCGATTAGAGGATCATCACTTACGGGATATTTGACAATATCTACACTCGTCATTTCGAGCTGAGCTCAGTTTGCAGAAAATGGCTGTTCTGCATCTAAGCAAACCCACTTCAGACGACAAAAAACACGCAGAAGCAATGAGAGTGAGTGAGCGGCTGTCTTCAGCGCTCTGTGTGCGGGCGTGTGCATGCGGGTACAGGAGCGCCGCCTCGAGCCCACGTAGGCGATGCCTACTGACCCCCTCCCAGCGCCTGCTCTCTGGTGTGCGTCTGTGTCTCACTTATGCGGTGACACGAACGCTGTTCTTCCTCTCTTGTGTCCAACGCTCTGTCTGCTAGCTCCCAGCGACGATCATCCTCGTGCTTGCGCTGCCGCTGCTGTGGTTCGTGGGTGTGGTCTTCACTCCAGAGAAAGAAGCGGGCGGCATGCTCGCTCTCTCGGTCGCAGAGTACGTGTGCGCGATGTGCATCGCTCTTTGTTACGACAGAGCTCTTGCTAATCTGTGGATGTGTTTGTCTTGCTCACGACGACAACCAATAATGCAGTGCGATCCTGGCGCACATCCGTCCGTGGGTGTACTTGACCGCTGGGTTCTACCACCCGCACGTCCTGCAGGTATAGTGCTCCCTTCTGTCTGTCTGTCTGTCTGTACTGCGAGTGTGTGATTGCATGTAGCCACATTGACACACTCGTGCTTGCTATGTATGGTAGTTGCTGTTTGTGCTGCCACTCGCATTTGGACTCACAAAGCGCGTGGAGCCCGAGTTGGGGGCTGCGAACCTGGGCCGCCTCTTGCTTTTCGCGAACACGATGTCGAGCTTCGTGCTGTTTGTGGAGCTCTTCTCGCTCTACATCATCTTCCGCAACCCGATTTACCTGTACGATCGAGTCGAATTGGCGCGAAACGAATGCAACATGCTCGACCCAAACTCTTCGGTTACTCTAACATGTGCGAATCTATCCAACTGAACAGGAACACGAGTTTGTCCGGTTTCGCGGGCGGCATCACGGCGCTGCTCGTCGCGTTCATGAAGCCAACGCCGCACGCCACTGCGCCAATTCTGCCAGGACTGAAGCTACGCGTGAGTTCAACTGTTATCGTACTTTTCAGCAAGCCCACTTCCCACCGAGTGGACTGACCACTATTTGTCTGTCTCTGTCTCTCTTGCTATCCCTCCCAATGGCACTCAGTTCTACCCTCTGGTTGCAACGATCGCGTTCTCGCTTTTGTCGCTTCTCGGGTTGGCGTCGACCACGCCAGCACTGCGGGTCGCATTCATCGGCGCGGGTCCGTACTCGGCGCTTGGCGGTTTCTTTGGCTGGTACTACCTCCGCTTTCTCAACAAGAACCGCGACCAGACTCGTGGTGACGCCTCGGACGAATTTGCGCTCGTCGTGCTCCTCCCAGACTTCTTTGCGTACGTATTCTCGTCTTGGTTGCTTCCCTCCTTGACTTTCTATCCGACTACGTTAGACTCAAAGGCGCTTGCTGCTGTTGATGTTGTGGCGGTTGTTACAGCCCGGTTGTTGGTCCAGTCGCCAATTTCTGCTTTAGCGTCGTGAAGCTCTGCGGTTACTTCAAGAATCGATCGGACAAGCCTGCGTCGTCGATCCTGCCAGTCATTTCCGTAAGTTCCGGACCAAGTTCGACTGTCAACACCTTGTCGATGGCTCACTCATTCACATCCATGGGGTTCGTTTGTGTTTCTAGCAGGAGGCGAACGACGACCCGATCGCTGAACGACGAAAGTGAGTAGCCTCGCTGTTCTTCTGAACGCGCATACTTGCCTTACGAGTGGTTCACTGTGAGGTAAAGTTGTTCACGTGTCTAACAAACGTTACCGCTATTCTTATTCGTTCGTGTCTTCTTCCCAGAGCGCGTGCGATGAAAGCGCTGGACGAGAAACTGGCGAAACTCGCGCACGCTCGGGATGAAAGCATCGCCACGCCACTCGCCGACTCGGTCTCCTCGTCCACCTCGTAAGCACAGCAGTGCACGCACCCTTCGTCCGACTCTGGAGATGCAATGTGAGCGAACCAAGGACTCGGTCACACAACACATACACGCATTTCGATTGGTTCTCATTGATGCATGGCGAGAGACAGAGACAGAGAGAGCGCTGCAGACCCACCCACACTCGCATCCATTTCCCCAAGCGCAAGCAACAAGGCAACAAAACAAGAATGCAGAGTTTATCGGTTCTTTCTGTTTGTCTGACTGCTGGTGGCTGTTGCTATGTGTGTGTGTATGATGATCTAAAAGAGCGACAAAGCCATTCATTCGTTCGTTTGTCTGGCTGACTGGCCGCCTCCTGTCGAATTCGTGTTCGCCTAGTTGAAAAGCATCGAGACCGACTTCTTGCCGTGGATATTCTGGATGGCCTGCGCGACGAGCGGCGCGATGTCCAGCTGCACGATCTTGTCGTTGCCCTTGCAGCTCTCTGGCAGCGGCGTGGTGTTCACGACCACGACTTCCTTCAGCGCCGAGTTCTTGATCTTCTCGCTCGCGCTGCCGTTAAATAAGCCGTGCGACGCGAATGCGTACACGTTGCGCGCGCCGTGGTCCGACAGGTGCTGCGCCGCCTTGCAGAGCGTGCCAGCCGTGTCGATCATGTCGTCGACGATGATGCAGTCCGATCCTTCCACGTTGCCGACCAGGTCCATCTTGTCAATCTCGTTCGCCTTGATGCGCTGCTTGATGATCATGGCGAGACCCGTGTTCTGCACGCCGTACTTGCCGACGAGCCACTCACGGAACTTCTTGGCGCGCGCGACACCGCCGGCATCTGGCGACACCACGACCGGGTTCACGAGCTCGTGGTTGCCAAAGTACGACACGCCCACGAGACCGCCGTCCAGGTTGTCCACTGGCACGCGCGGTCCGAAGAAACCCTGGATCTGGCCACAGTGAAGGTCGACCGAGATCACGCGGTCGACGCCCATGGCTTCCAGGAGACGAGCCACATCGGCAGCCGAGATCGGCACGCGCGCAGCCATCTTACGGTCCTGACGCGCGTAGCCGTAGTACGGGATCACGGCAGTGATGCGGCGCGCGGACGAGCGGCGCATCGTGCTCACCATGAGCAGCAGCTCCATCAGGTTCTCGTTCACCGGCACGCACGTCGGCTGCACGATGTACACGTCCTTGCCGCGCACGTTCTCGTGCACCATGACGTTCACCTCGCCATCAGCGAAGCGCTCGACCGTGATCTTGCCGAGCTCTACGCCCACGAGCTTCGCGACGTTGCTCGCGAGCTCCGGGTTGGCGTTGCCGCTGAAGATCTTGAGGCCGTTGATCTTGGGCTGCTTCAACACGGTCGCGGGCTTCGGGTACACGCGCAGGTCGTCCTCCGCGAGCGCGGCGCTCTGCGACGAGTGCGCGCTGCTGCCGAGCGCGAGCCCCACGCTCATGCAGCCGATGGCCGTGGCGGTCGTGGTGAACTGGCGGTGGCGGCCGACGAGCTGGCGGAACATGGCTGCTGAGTGTGGCTTTTTCGGGAATGCTCACGAGCGAGCTGCTGAGCTGCAGCAGGACCACACACACACACACACTCCAGCAAAACGCAACACAAGAAACACGACGATGTGACTGGTCAGCGAACTGGTTGAGAGATGGACGGTCCTGTGGACCACACAGCGAGCGTCACTTCAAAAACAATCATCCATCAAACAACACAATTCCACTTACAAAATAGCCGCCACGAAATGCTAAATTACATGCATCGAGAGTCGCGAGAAACATTCGCACAAATAGTCAGATGAAGCTCAAGAAAGGACACATGTAGACCAATGATAAGTTCAGTTCGTACATCGAGCGCACTTGGACAGTAAGTTCGCGTATCATACTTAGCACTAAGTGCGCGGCAAACAGCACAAGAACATGCGAAGAACTACCCTTGAAGGACAACAGAGAGGTAAGGGGGATAGTGGAACCAACATGTCTGCTTCATCCTCTACCCTTATAGAACACTCATGCACACATGTTGCTTTCACTATCCCCCTTGCCTCACACTCATTGCAACAGCACTTGACACATTTACTTGCGCATTTGCATTCGCAATCAACTCGCCGATCATGACCATGACGACCACGCGCGTGTTGCTCATCGACAACTACGACTCGTTCACGTACAACATCTTCCAGGTACTGCGCTCGCTCGGCCAGGACACGGAGCTTCTCCTCACCTGGCGCTGCTACTTGCTGGCGGACATGGACGGCGGATTGACTGACTGACGGACTGTGTGAATGCAACCGCTTTGTGTATCGTGTGTGCTCGTGCAAATCAACAACGCGCAGTACATGGCGCAGCTTGGTGCGCACGTGGACGTGATCCGCAATGACCAGATCACGATCGAAGGCATCAAGGAGCTCAACCCGGACCGCATCATGATCTCGCCCGGACCAGGGTACCCTCGCGACGCCGGCATCTCGTGCGACGTGATCCGCGAGTTCGCGGGCAAAGTGCCGATCGCTGGCGTGTGTCTTGGCCACCAGTGCATGTACGAAGTGTTCGGCGGCACGGTCGACCACGCCGGCGAGATCGTGCACGGCAAGCAGTCGACGATGGTGAACGACGGCAAGGGCTTGTTCAAGGGCATGGCGCCAGAGTTCAAGGCGATCCGCTACCACTCGCTCGTGGGGCTTCCCGAGACGCTCCCGGACGAGCTCGAGGTCACGGCGACCGTCAAGGGGACCAACATGATCATGGGCGTGCGCCACAAGAAGTACAAGGTCGAGGGCTTCCAGTTCCACCCAGAGAGCATTTTAACAGAAGACGGCTTGCGACTGATCCAGAACTTCCTCGACATGTAGACAGACCCTGATGCACACACAGCTCTGCTCGTATTGACGCGTGCTTTCGTTTGTGTAAACGAGCAGCCATCGAAGTTTACCACTCTGTATGAGCAAAATATACCTGGAGAAAAACGAGTCATCCCCACAGCCATCAGGTTGCTGGAGCTGTCACGCTTTCCTTGTTAATCTTCAGCAAAGAGAAAGTCGAGATCGTGCTCAGAGACCGGAGGCGCCGACGTTGGGACAACCTAAACAAGCACAGACAAGAAACCAAATCACGTGAGTCTTTGGCACTTCAAACACACAAGGCAACTCCTCAAACAGCTCGCCCCGTCACACACCTGAAGCCGGTCGATCACGTTCTTGTTATCGGAGGTCCACGCCAGGAATCGCTGGAACTGCTGGGCGGTCATTGTGTTTCGAGATTGGTGGAGGATCGTCTGCAAGTATTGAATATGACAACATTGTCAGTGCTGCTGTCTGCCTGGAGAAACCAAGTTGAAATGCGATGGAGAGCAACCCATAACGCACCTCCATGCCAGGGAAGAAAAGCCAGTCGTGCGCGCGCAACGCCGAGAAGCACTTGGCGATCGCGTCGAGCTTTCGCGCTTCGTCGCGGACGTAGTGCGACATGCCATGGAGCTGCCGACACTGCTCGTCCGTGAGCCGCAGCTGTGTCCGTAACGACGTGAAGAGCTCCGAATCCTCTGTTGCCGTCGCGATCAGCGCTTGGTTTTCAGAGTTGGCGCGACGAATCTACGAAAAGCAGATAGACAATATATCCAATTTGATAAGCGAACAACAGAAATGGTTTATACTAAAGCCTGCAGCGCAAGACGACGTACCGCACTCGTGCTGCGCGAGTGGTGGCCAAGGATGCGCGCCATGAGCTCCATCTTCGCTTCCTTCGACATCATCGCGTGACGGAGATGCTCGCCGGAGCTGTACTCTGTTGCACCATGGAGACACGTTCGTCAGCGAAGAGTCCATCAAAGCAACACTGGTAATGAAACACTCAAGCATGCAAGACGGTACCTAGCGCATTGATCAGATCCTGCGATTGTCCCGAGCCAAAGCTGTGCACCTTTAGCAAGTTCAGCGAGTTTTCCAGCTTGGACACTTCGCCTTCGTAGGTCTCGACCATGCCTTTCTTCTTCTCACGGCGAACACGCGCAGACGCACGATTCCGCTCTAAGCTGTTCATACAAAATGCCAATACAACACAGTCAGCACTGCGGCAGGACAATGTTCGCGCGAGAAAAAAGGGCAAGCACACACCGTCGCTGCCGCCTGTCGTCTTCTTCTTGGAGCTTCTGGTAAATGGACAGCAGATCTGGAGTTCGCATGATCTGCTTGATCTCCTCCGAACCCACTTGCGACGGGTCCGTGCCGCTCACTCTCGCTAAGAGCGCGGTGTCCATTGTGAGCCCGCCCGTGCTCGCTGCAAACTGCGCCGCCGAGATGCCTCCGATCTCCTGTCTGGTCATCTTCATGGCGCCGCCCATGACACCGCTCTTGTCTTCCATGCCCGTTCCCGCAAACAACTGCGCTCCTTCCTGGAATGTCATGCTGCGGATCCCAGTCGATGGGCTCGTGGAGCCATTCTCCCGTCCAGACTTGGCTTGCGCTGCCGCTCCTGCAGAGCGACCCATGTTCGCAGGGTTGGAGCTCGCGGCGTAAAGAAACTGCGGCGGGGTCTTCCACTGTCCAACGGGGGCTTGTCGCTTCGCGGAGCTCGACATGCCGTCACTACCAGCGCCACCGCTATACGGGTGGTCAGATCGCCCACCACCATAGTAAGAAGGCATGCCATTCTGCGGGTTCGGAGGCATGTACGACGGCAGCGAGCTCGGCAAGTCGCCTTCCAGGTCGTTCGCGTTCGAGTTGGCGTTGCTGCCGCTGCCCGAGCCTGAGGACGCCGCGGGGACACTGTTCGCATTCGCCGCGAGGAACGCCGCGTACTGCGCCGCACTGCTGTTCGCGGCGCTGTTGCTGTTGCTGTACGCGCTGCCGGGGTTCTGCATCTGATCGCTCGGTCGCTTTAGTGTCGCTGCTTTCCTCAATGCTGCTGCATTTGATCTAACTAGAGGATGAAGCTGTGTGCGAAACGTACCAGTCGGAATGGTACAGTGTGCCGAATCGGAAGTGGATGTCATACAGAGAATCGACGCGGCCGCGTCACCACCAGTCGGTATGATATCGAACTGAGCCGGTATACCGATTCTCCCGCTCAAAAAGTGCTTCATCTCTTTTTGGCAGGATTTGTTCAGCTTTGACAACCAAATGCGACAGATGCATCATTCCAACTGAGGCACGAGTTGGTGGTGTTGTCATGAGCGTCGAGGGTTTCTTGCGGCAGGTGAAAGATGCGCTGGAGGAGGCCAGACGATCGTCGTCGATGCGTTCTCGTGGCTGCACAAAGCGTACGTTTGCTGGAATGCTCTCATCCTGACTCGAACCTCACACCTGCGCTTTCTTTGACTTGGATCTTCAAGAGATGCGGGCGGGTGTCTAGTTGAACTCATGATGCGAGTTGTCGCTGCGTATTTGGTGCAGATGCTATGGATGCGCCTTCGAGCTCGCGACTGGCAAAGAAACCGACTCGTATGTTCGGTACATGCTGCGGAAAGTGGACTTGATGCGCTCTTGTGGCGTGAAAGAAGTGATCCTCGTGTTCGACGGTCAGCGGCTCCCACTCAAGGTAGGAGATCGTGCTACCTCATATTTGCGTGGGTGTGAGTTTCAACTGCCGCCATTTGTTGTGTGTGTTTTGCAGCAAACCCGTTCATGAAGAAGCTGTTCAACCTCACAACTGGCGAGAAGGACGCCACGCGGATGTTCGTCCAGTTCTGCGTCTTGTCCGGGTGCGACTTTCTCGACTCGCTGCCAAACATGGGCATCGTGGTGAGTGCCTTGATCACACGAATGTATTGCCCGCCACGTTGTTTCTAGCGATAGGGAGGCATGTGCATCCTGACTGTCGGTAGACGGCGCTCAAGCAGATCTTCAACTTTCGAGGCGCGCCAGGTCACCTGCGCGTTCAGCGCATCTTGAGCAAACTGTCGTCTTCCGGTGTGAAGATCCCGCCCGACTTCATCGAGCGGTTCGTCCAGGCAGAGAGCATCTTCTTCCACCACGTCGTCTTCAACCCGAGCAAGCAGGTCTGCGAGTTCCTCATCGACGACAGCCACCAGAACTGCCACGCCGACATTTTCAAGCGAGTGCTCGATTCTCTTGGGATCGCTAAGGGCAGCGAGATCGATGTTGATGGTGAGGCTGCCAACCTGCACGCTGGCGCGGTGCTGAAGAGCAGCTTTCTCGGCGTAGTCTTGGCTCCAGAGGTCGTGAACGGCATCTACAATGGCTCCACCTGTCCTCGCACCCTCCGAAGTCTCACTGAGCCGCATAATGACGCCGACGAGCTCCGACCATACTCGCCGCAGCCAACGACACCTCAAGCTAACAACAAGCACGAGTACGGGTCTGCTGCATTCGAAGTGGAGCCACTGGGTGACAGCAACACCAACGGGGAGGAGGAGATCAATTCAATTTTGAGAGCAAGTCCTGCACCAACGATTCGTAGCCAGAGAGCGCGCCAGGAAGAGAAGACGCCGCCATCTCCAGAGACACTCGAGCGCAAGAGGAACGTCCAGGCGAAGCAGCGCAGCTCCACCTTCAAGAGTCTCTTGAGCGTGTATGCGAAAGCAGATTCAGAGCAGGAACTCGGCACTCTTGCAAAGAGTGGTGAGCTGCTAGGTGCACCACCAACATCCGCAAAAACAGCAGCAGTAGCGGCAGGTTCGAAAGACTCCTCGTGGCTTTTAGATCGCGTCTCTGCAGCTCCAAGCGGGCGAGCGATTCGGGAAAGCGGACGCTGGACGAGAGTGGAGGCGCTGTTGACCACCAGCCGACCAGCAGCAAGAAAGCGATAACAACCTCATTCCAAGACCTCGTGGACAAGAATCGCTCGACTTTAGACCCTGCGACTTCTTCTTGTGTTTCAATGGCTTCGACGCCACTGAAAGCCACGCAACAGAAGTCATCAGCGAAGTCCTTTCTCAGCATGTCCGACCCGCTAGTCAAGAAGCAGCAGCAGCAGCGGGGTTCTACTCCAGTGTCGAAGAAACCAAACAGCAAGAGCACGTCTGCAAGTAAAGCGAAACCAGGAACACTCCTGCATTTCTTTCAGAAAAAATAGAGCACTCGCACATTTCAAGCTGACGCATACCGAATGACGTGTGTCCCATGCGTTCGATTGGCTCCGGGTCTGCGCACACTAGAACGCACTAGTGCACTCCAAGCCAAAAGCCTGATCGACTGGTCCACTTCCATCCATCTTCTCGCCTCTTTCTTCACTTTTTATAGACGCGCCGTCGCGTTGGCATCAAAGCCGTTCACCTCCTTCATGTGCTCCTTGATGAGCTTCGAGATGCTCTTGAACTTTGGGTTGTTCGAGTCGCCCGTGAGCTGGAAGAGCGACGACTCGGCCGACGTGATAAATGCGCCAGATTGACGCATGCGCTGCAATGATATGAAAAAGCCACTCGCAACAGTTAGCCCCCTTGACAGCACATGCAGAATCGCAACGCAATGCATGCACAAGCGCTTACCTCGAGCGAGACGTCTCGCGTGAACGACGTGGAGCTGGACACGGCGTCGGCGACGACGTGGACGTCGTAGCCTCGCTCGAGCAGGTCTAGACACGTCTGCATGACGCACACGTGGCTCTCGATGCCGCACAAGATCACGGACTTGGGTTTCGCGAGATCGCTCTCCACGTACGCGGTCACCTCTTCCGTCATCATGGAGAAGAGCGTCTTGTCAAACACCTTCTGGCTCTTGGCGTCCTCGAGGTTCTTGTTGATCTCGGTCACCGTGTCGCCCAGACGCGCCACGTACTGCGTGGTCACGACGATCGGGATGTCGAGCGCCTTCGCGGCGCTCACGAGCAGGTTGGTGCTGCGCACGACCGTCGGCATCTGGTAGATGGAGTTGCGGAAGATCTCCTGCACGTCGCACACGAAGAGCACGCTGGAGGACGGCGCGAGCCTCCCGATACGCTTCGCGATCGCAGCAGCCATCGATGCTTCTTTGTCTTCTTGCGAGAATGATTTGACTCTGGTGTTTGAACTTCAATGCAATCGATTTGATTTGATCCTTGTATGAAACAGTCGGATACTGATCTCATCAAGAAAGTACCGGTATCAGACCGATACTCCGGTATTGTCTCCACATTACTGTTCAACACTCACAACTCAGTCGAGAGAGTCAGAAGAGGCAGAAGCAATGTGGACGAGTGCGTCGAGAGCGGATGGTCGGGTGCTCATGGCTCCATCTGCTCCTGCTCTCTCTCTCTCTCTCTCTCTCTCTCTCTCATCCCCACATGCACTCGCCGTGTCCGCTAGTCGTCTCCACGATGCAGTCTTCTGTCAGTCCGCCCTTCGCCATTCCAGTTTCTACCGGAAGAACAGCACAACCTCCAGCGATCAAGCTCACAGACAGATAAATCGCCATGAAGCTCTTCTCGCCATCTCTCCTTCTTAGCGGCGTTATGGCGCTCCTCAATGCGCATCAGAGCTCAGCGGCGACGCTCACGTTCATCAACAGCTGCGACCACCAGATCGGTCTGTACGACAATGCGCAGGAAGTGCTCATGGCGCCTGGTGCCGTGCAGCTGCGCGATGCGAGCCCCGGCTTCAAAGGCATGTTCCGCGCCGGCAAGAACCCGCAGGCGACTTTGGCAGAGTTCACGTTTGACGGCGGGAAGCTCTGGTACGACATCAGCATCATCCCGACGTCTGCGGGGAAAGGACCAGAGTACTGCCCGAGTCTCGCTGCGTGCAAGCAGCTCACGGGCGGCACCGGGTACAACGAGCCGATGCAGATCGCGCCGCAGAGCAACACCAACGGCGCGCACTGCCGCGTGCTCACGTGCCTCAATGACGGCTGTGACGACGCGTACCAGTTTCCAAAAGACGACACGAAGACGCACAACTGCCCTGGGAGTACGGACTTTGTGGTCACGTTCTGCCCTGGTGGACCAGGCGGGGCGACGCCAGCTCCAACGCAAGCTCCGACCACCACCGCTCCACCCACCCAACCACCACCAACAGCACCTCCGTCGCCAGCTCCAGCAGCCGCAACGCCAGCAGCACGAGATACCAGCGGTGGCTCTGTGAACAGCACCGACACGTCGAACCCAGGCTTGACAGGCAAAGTCGCCGGTGAAGCCGACAACCTCTCAGCCGCTAGCTCCGCCTCAGAAGCACCGGTGGCTACTGTTGCTGTCCCCGAAGTCGCCACCGAATCGCAGATCACTGCTGAGGTCAGCACCCCTGCTGTGACTGAAGCCGCTGCCACCACCGCTACACCAACTGCAACGGAGCCACCAGCTGCAGAAGTGAGCACGCAGAGCAGCAGCGGGAGCTCGGCGACGCTCAGCGTGCTCGTGGTCGGCGCGCTCGTCGTTGCTGCCACCGCGGCGGTCGCGATGATCGTCGTCATGCGCCGCAAGAAGCGCGAGCTGGACGCGCAGACAGAGAAGTCGCCCATCATGAACCCGGGGCTCGCGACGCTGTAGTCGGACAGGACGACAAGTCAGTATTTTTTGGGTAGAGTGAGTATGGGTTCTGAGCATCGTGGCTGTGATAGACCAACCGTGTCGTACAAAGTATCGTTCTTTTCTGTGGAGAGTTTGGTGTTGGGCACTTTCATACATCTATGGCTCGCTCCTTTACGGCACATTCAAATGCAAAGTGTCCCGTCGATTCTGCAACAGCGCACGCAAGAGGAACGTGCCGCGGCACCATATTGCTGGATGGCGAGGAGATCAGAACGTTGAGGGACCCAACTCTTTGCACCAGCTGCTTGTGCTCATGGTGGTGCTTGTAATCCAGAGTATGATTCATGCATGACTGGAAAAGGTGTGTGAGAGGTGGAAGAGTTGCTAGGAACTGCGATCGTTCCACACAGCACACGCGACTTGATTGAATGACCAACAGCTTGTTTTTCTATCAGTTGCTTCTTTCTTGGACAAATAATTACAAAGGAGGCGTCTACAAGCTGGAATGTCCCTCTTTGTTTGTTGCACACGCCATCTACACGCGTCTCTTCTCTTTGTCGGTTGCTTACACGCAGTGCTTTGGCTTTGGCGCGCGCGTCTTGGTCGTGGTAGCCGCTGGGGTGGCAGCAGGGCTCACGACGCTCTTGACCGCAGCTGGGGTCACGGCAGGAGTAGCGGCTGGGGTCACCACTGGGGTAGGAGCTGGAGTTGGAGCTGGAGTTGGAGCTGGAGTTGGAGTCACCACCACCTTGGTTTGAACTGGAGACTGGGTCGCCGCGGCAGGCGCTTGGGTCAGGACACCGGACTCGAGACCGGCTTCCTTGTCGTCGTTGCTATCGTCAACGTCGTAGTTGCCTGGGTTCACCTTGCCGTTGCTGTCTTCCGCGGCGACTGGAGTCGGGGCGGTCGTTGGGGCGGCCGTAGTAGGCGCCGGAGTCTCCTTTGGAGCTGGGGTCGAGGCTGGAGCTGGAGCCTGGGTCTGCGCTGGCGAGCCGCCAGGACAGAAGGTCAGCTTGAAGTCCGTCGCGATTGGGCACGAGTGCGTCTTGGTGTCGTCCTTTGGGTACAGGTACGCGTCCACGCAGCCGTCAGTGAGGCAGGTGAGCTCGCGGCAGTTGGCGCCGTTCGTGTTGGACAGCGGCGTGATCTGCACCGCCACGTTGAACCCCTTGCCGGACTTGGAGTTCTTCTTGCACTCGTCCAGGCTGTTGCAGAACTCAAACTGCAAGGACACAACAAATGCAGAATACGATCAGTATGGACCACTCATGAACAGAGGACTCGGCATGACAAGAAGAGACGTACACCAGGGTTGAGACGCGGAGGGATGATGCTGACGTCGTACCAGGCGAGCGCCAGGTCGCCCTTGGTCGCGAACTCCACCAGGGTCGCGGCGTCGTCGACGCCGTGGCGGAAGTGTCCCTCAAAGCCCTTGGGGATGTCCTTGGTGCTCGACGCGCCGCTCGAGAGCGACTCCTTGTCGTCCGTGTACTTGCCGCCCTGGCGCGTGACCAGCTCGACGTTGTGCGCGCAGTTGTTCTGCACCGTGAGCTTGAAGCTCGCGACGGACTCCGCGAGCGCGGCGGCGCCGATGGCCGAGAGGAGCAGCGAGGAGCGCATGTTCACCATAGTAACCTGTCTGTCTGTGTGTGTATTCGATGGTCGGTGCTGGGGCTGGGGCTCTGGCTGGAGACTTGATTAATGAGCTCCTAGGTGGTGTGTTGGCCAGAATCGAATCGACCTCCCAGCCAGCAACCAGCCAGACTCTGTTCATTCCACTTTGGCTTTTGCTGTTGACGACAAGAGAGTCGACACGCGCATAATCAGGTCGATAGCCAGCCAGCCTCGGTGCCAAAAGCGGGTCACCATACTGAGCTCAAGTGGAGCGGCAGATATTCAGTTCGCGCAGACCACATTGACTTTTGTCTCGTTGTTCCGGATTCCCAGCTGCGAAACAGATGCTCACCAATTGAACCCAGAGCTGACAGTATTAACAGACCACTGTGGGATACGCACTGTTGTTGACAAGCATAGCGAGCGCAAGTGAGTTGCTGATGCATGGAACTCTCTCTTTGATGCCGCGAGCTTTGCATCTTTGGGTGCTGATAATAATTCCAGCGCTGCTAATGACAACACCTTCTTGGCTGACGTAGAGGGCGGAAAGTCTTCGCACGCTTCATACTGCAACTGTAAAGATACGTTCATGAGGGCGAGAGCAATGGAAAGCTGGCTGGCCGATCAGCAGCTTCGGTTTGCCTGCCTTCGACGGATTCAGGAGCTCGAGCACAACGACGAGCGAACACGAGGCGATGCGACACATGGACCAAGATGGAGGAGAGACCATCGATAGTTGAGCAGTAGAGCGCGAGGGTCTCTCTTCCGTCTATAATATCATCTTATGCGAGCCTTCGGATGTTCCATCTGAACAGAGTCTCTTCTCCCATCCACACAGACAGACCTTTACTGCCCCATCCATTCAACAAACAGACAAAAACAAAAAGTGCTGATTTCTGCTGTTGTTGTGAGTGGAAGTCAGCACCTAAAGACCAGTTCGCGCAGATCTCCTCGCAAGTCGCCACTTCCTCACCAAACTCTGTTGTGACGGC
>JAASFO010000639.1:0-16138 GCA_023333815.1 Globisporangium recalcitrans
GAACATCATTTTCCACTGGGATCCTGAAGAAAGCGACGATGAAGCGGGGCAGCAGAGTTAAATTATTTAGGTGGGTCTTCATTTTTTGTTTGGTGCTCTTGAGCAGTTTTGGTGCAAGAAATGCAGGTTTCTGTTGTCGATAGCTTTCCGGAGTCACAGAGCGCGGCTTGTGGTGGGTACTCCGATCTCTCGCGCTCGCTTTGCGGTCTGTTGTTGTCTATCGCGTTTTATTATCTAATCTACACGGATTTTCCACACGTCGAGAATGGATCTGTGACTAATCGATGCGCTGCCTCGTGAGCATCTCTGCGCGGGTCGTGGCTGTCAGTCGGCATGGACGTCCAGTGACAACTGATATACTTTCTGTGCACGGCGAGCGCGAAGGAAGTACATCACGCTGGTGCCGAAGACGCACAAATACAGGAACGCGGCGAGGAAAATGCTGGTTGCGAGCGACGACTTCTTCTTGCCATGCGCTGGCTTCACCTTGATGTAGAGCGAGTTGCTGCTCACAATCGACCCGACGATGATCTGCGCAAATGCACACAAAAATTGAAAAAGCAGAAGTGGTTTCAAGCGTCAGAGCAAAGCCAATCGCAGCAGCAAATGCAACGCAAAGATCGCGGCAGCGAAAGAACAGCTCGAAGACAGCACGTACCAGGAGCACAAAGCCTGCAAACGAGAAGATCGCACAGCAGACGATGCCTGCAGATACACGAGCATGTGGGATTTCCAGTAGAAAGAAGAGCGCGTCAGTAAACGAAGACTGTGCACTAGCCCATGTTCACACAGAGAAGCAGCTGCGCACTCACCAGGATGGATCTGCGGTCCTCTGCTGGAGCCCTGCGCGAGCAACTCTTCGAGGTCCGTGGTGTCGTCCATGTCGCTGATGTCGGAGCCAGGGGAGCCGACGTTGAGCTGGTTGAGGTTCGCGTAGCCGGGTTTGCCCCTCGAGACCACCGAGACGATGTCGGTGCGCTCAAACGTGTCTTTCATTTCTTTCTTGCACGTCCCGTACACGTCTTTGAGTCGAGTCATTCCCGCGTTGGCGCACGAGAGGAGGATGGATGCGAGCGATCAATCGAGACGGAGGACGAAGCGACGAAGATGGAGACGAAGCAGAAAGAGCCCGTTCGTTGCCGTTTGTCGAATGCGCACGCGATAGCAAAAAGACAAATCAACCACACACACACTGGTTTAGAATGGGAGGCAGCAGATCGTCGTGCAGGCGCGAAGGCCGGTGGGGTGGTGCGAGTTGCGCTGGTAGATGGACCGCCGCTCTCTGTCTGATCCGATCCACTTGGTGCTGCTGATAAGACTCAAAATGAGCCGCCGCGACAGAAAATAACTCACAGACGAGAGGGGAAGGAGAAGAACGCAGAGAAGGAGGAGGGCACGACGCTTGCAGGTTGCAGAGAGAGAGAGAGAGCGATAGACGGACGGATGGCTCGATTCGGGCGTTTGGCGTCGCGCTTCTTCGCTTTCGTCGCTTGACGCTTTTTTTGGATTTGTGATGCTGCTGGTGTGCTTTTTGCGGCTATTTCGAGGCGAACCTATCGGAGCTCTCCACGTCGAACGAAAGGTGACTTTGCCAAAAAGGGGTGAGTTTGCTTTTGACGAAAAAGCGATTGAAATCTATATCTTGTGAGCACGAGAGGACTGATTTGCTTTTTGCAGCATGGAATGCATTGATGAGCTTATTATGAAGAAGTCGGTATTTGAAGACGACCCATTTCTTAGCAGCATCAGCGACGATGAGTCCACTGATTGCCTCTACAGTGATACATCTTGTGATAGTGTCCTCTTTCGCATGCAAAAGGAAAGTTCAGTGAGAATCGTCATCTGTGTGGCCCACTCGACTAAAGTGTTTGACTTTTGCCGGATTTAAGGTGGCCCACGTCCTTCTTTTCTGCCATTCTTGAGATCCTCCAAAAGCAGGTGGGTCACACTATTTGATGTCGAATGCGAGTGAGGTCACATTTTGGTTGCCTTTCTGTGGACGCAAATCTCAAAAGCTGCGTGCGCCATCGAGAGCGCCACCACGACGAGAACGAGCACTTCGCTGCGTCCAAAGAGCTACTTAGTGCACTCGAGCAGACAGATAAAGAGGGCGAGAGCAGCTGCGTCTACTGGTCGCTCAGCGTCCCGATCGCGCTCGGGCTCCAAGTCCAAGTCGCGATCCAGATCCGACTCGGTTGATGGCAAGGCGAAGAAGAGCGCGCCTGTGAAGGACGGCGGTGATGGCGGTATGGAGATTGACGGTGACGACGCCCAGGAGAAGCGTCGCTCGCCGTCTATTACGAGTACGTTTTGTACATGCTCTTCTTCGTTGATACTAGTATGTGCGTGGGTGTGCAAGAGGCTTATCAGTTGGCATTGTTGTGGGTTGGTTGTTGCCTTGACAGAGGACAAGAGCGCGATGGCGGACGCGAGCATGAGTCCGTCCAAGGTGTTCTCGTTGCGCGTGGACAACCTCACACGGTGAGCGGATGCACGCATTTGCCCTGCTGTCCTCTGTAGCTGCTTGACACCCTGTGCGCATGCTGATCATTCGCGATTGTCATCATCGCTCTTTTTGTTTCTACTTTGCAGCAATGTGAACGCGGACCACTTGAGCGAGATCTTTGGCAAGTTTGGCGCAGTCGTGGGCGTGAACTTCGTGTGCGAGCGCGTGTCGAAAATGCCCAAGGGCTTTGCGTTTGTGGACTTTAACTCCCACAAGGACGCGGAAAAAGCGCAGGAGCACATGCACGAGGGCTGGCTGGACGGCAAGAAAGTGCGCGTGCGCTTCGCTACGGACGACGACCGCCGCCGCTCGCGCTCGCGCTCAGCGGAGCGAAACAGTAACCAACGCAACGGCAACCAGAATGGCAAGAACAGCAATGCGAATGGCCGTCGTGGTAAGTCTTTCGAGTCTCTGTGTGGCTGGATGTGGCTGTCAGCAGAATGCTGACTTGAGCCCTTGCTTGTACTTGCTTTTGTGCTGCAGGCCGCGAAAATGTGCCGCGCAGCAAGCGCTCGTTCTCTCCACGAGGTCGACGCGGCTCGCTGTCGTCACCACCGCGCAAGAACAACCGCCAAAGGTGCGTGATGCCGTGCTGTCAAACTGCATCGGCTGCCACTTGTACCAACCGGACTGACTCAACTGAGACAAATCCTTTCTCACGTTCTTGACTGCTGTAGATCGCCATTTGGTCGACGCGTTGCAGCGCAGCGCCGGTCTCCTCTCCGTGCGCGTGGTGGACGGGGAGCTCGCCGCGCTGCGTCTCCATTCCGTGGCCGAAGCCGCAGTCCGTTCAACGGTCGACGTGGGAGATCGCGATCTCGTTCGCGCTCGCCAGCATTCCGTCGACGAGGTGGCGCGTCTCCTTTCCGAGGAGGTGGTGGTGGTCGTGGCGGTCGACGTGGCAGCCCATCGCCGTTCCGTGGCGGGCGTGGTCGTCGATCTCCAAGTCCCGGTCGACGCAGACGATCGAGCCGCAGTCGCAGTGTGAGCAGCCGCTCTCGCTCTCGCTCCCGCTTCCGTTCCCGATCCTTCAGCAGAAGCGTGAGCCGTTCCCGCAGCTTCAGCCGAAGCAGCCGCAGTCGGAGCTTTAGCAGGAGCAGTCGCAGTCGTAGCAGGACGCCAAAGCGCGCGCGACGACGCAGTTTCAGCGCCAGTCGCAGTCGCAGCCGCAGCAGCAGTCGGAGCTTTAGTCGGAGCTTTAGTCGCAGCAGGAGCAGAAGCCCCAGTCGCAGTCGGAGTGTGAGCCGAAGCCCCAGCGTTCGCAAGCATTCGTCAGGCAGAAAGTGAGGACCAGTCGGACACACGACGTAAGTCGAGGATGGGGGAGAGGAAGAAGGGCGAGCTGTCGTCTGTCTGATCAAAGTTCATGTTTTTTCTATAGCACACCCCATCTCGCTAAAAGACGACTTGCTCATTTCTACAGGTCTTGTTTTTCTTCTCGTTCTGCTCGATCGGACTCCATAGGGAGTCGAATGACTTGCATTGACCAACTACACTGACTGTTGTCGAGTGAACTTGGGCATCGTGTAGCGTCGGACAAGATGCACTGGTGGCTGCCGCTGATGGTTCGGCGTGGTTTCGCCCGAGTGCGGCGTCCCGACTCCGTCGTCAGGACCGCCGCTAGACAGCCCGAGGTGATACGCGTGTCCAGGTGACGGACCGTCGCCGTGTGGCGTGAGTGTCGTCATGCTGTTTCGACTCGCTCCTGTAAAGCTCGAGCTCGAGCCGCTTCCATTCTCACCGGTGGCGTGTAGCGTCGTTGCCGTAAACCGCCTGCGAGCAAACGAGTGACGCGCGCCACGGAAGATGTTGCCCGTGGAGTGGAGGCGCTCGCGTCCTCTCGGCGCTGCTCCGCCACCTTCGACAACCGCATGCGCGCCAGCCTCCGAGTTGGGCAAGCCGTGGAATGCCATGGACCCGCGACTCGCGTGGCGCTCGAACAGAGTGCGCGCTTCGTGCGGGTGCTCAAGGTTGTTGTACCGCTCGGTCGCCATGAACGACTCGACCATGACACTCTCGGCATCGTAACTGAACGCGCTGCCGCGCGAAGCCGACCGGCGGATACCATGGCGCGAGACGATCGGTCTCACCGGAAGCATGTGCGCAGATCCAGTGCCAGCAGCCACAGCGTACTTGAGCGCCTCACTGATGCTGGTGCGTCTGGCACCTGCACTCGGCGGCTGCTGCTCAAAGTGGGACTCCATGTCCTCAGTTGGGATTTTCTCCGCAGGTGGGAACGCCAACAGCTTGTCTGCGAAGCGGTCGAGCTTAAACGTGTGCACTTCTTGCGCCAAGTGCTTGTACGACGGCCGGAAGGCGCGAATGTAGCCCTTCCACAAAAAGTCTCTCGACAGCGCCGCAATTGTCAGCAGCGGCACCAGCAGCCAGAACACCTGCACGCCAAACGAGTTCGAGAACACGCCGTTCCAGTACGCCGAACTGATCGAATTGCCGCTCGAGATCACCCCCGCCGTGACCACCCAGAGCGACGCCGAGCACACGTAGATCGCCAAATGGATCGGCCACCACATCTGCTGATGCAGACACAGCTTGAGTGTCACGACGAGCAGCACGATCGTGAACGCCGTGCAGCCATAGACCCACATCGTCGGCGTGTCGCCATTCGCGGTCAGGTACCGCATGCCGTACAGAGTGCCGAAACTGATGACCAGCGACTCCCAGATACACGACGTGATCCACGACCAGACGATCTTCGTGTTGAAGTTGCTGTTCTCCTGGCCGATGCGGTACAATAGCGGATAGTTGTGCGCCAGGTGCGCAGGAACATCTTGCTCAAACGTACTGATGAGCACGATCGGCAGCGCTGTGAACAACAGGTTGTAGCCCTGCAGCCCCCACTCGAGGAAGAACTTTTGTCCCGAAAAGCCCGTGAAGATCATGTACCAGAACTGCGTCAGGTTCATCATCACGTTCTTGTAAAAGATGTACAGAATCAGCTTCCCCATGCGCACGTAGTTCCAGCGTCCATGCACGAGCAGCAGTCGCGACAGGAAGCGGAATTGCGCGATCGCGTAGTCCGACGAGTTGGCAGCCTGCATCCCCTCTTGACCCGAAATGCCCACACCAACGTGCGCAGCTTGGATCATCGACACGTCGTTTGCGCCGTCGCCAATCGCGAGCGTGCGCACCGCTGGGTTGTTGTCGCGCACCAAGTGCACCAGTTGTGCCTTCTGCGCAGGCGACACGCGACACGCAATCACAGCCACACACTTCTCCGCCACACTCAAAAGCAGCTCGGGGCATTCTTCGAGTGCGACTTCGAGAGTTTCGCCATCAATCACGAGACCCAGCTCTTCCTGCGACGAGTTGATCTGCGCAATGCTCTCAATTCGCGTCAACGGGCGGTGGTCGTCCGATTCGTTCGCTGTCGTTGGCGTTCCGATCGAGTCTCGGTATCTTCTTCCAACGTACTTGTCTTCAGAGTTGCTGTAGTCGTTTTCATCATCGGTATTCGCGCGCAATGTGCTGTACCGTTCGAGCTCCTCCATGATGGACGCCAAGTCCGGGTGCGAGTCTGCCGAGATCACCACACGCTCGACGTCAGGGGTCAGCAAGCGACATGCGAAACCAATGTTGATCGCAGTTTCCTCTTTGTCGCCTGTGAGCATCCAGATCTTGATCGACGCCTGTCGCAGCTTGTGAATCGTATCCGGAACCTCTGCCTGCAAGCGATCTTCGATCGCGGTCGCGCCGAGGATCTCCAAGTTCACTTCAATCTCTTCCATGAGGCGATCGATGTCGTTCTTCTCACCCAATCGTCGTAGCTCAATCTGACGCATGTCGTTGATCGCTGTGCGGTAGCGGACGACCCAGCCTTCAAAGAACTTCGCGTTCACGTCAGCCTCCGCGATCACCAGCGTTCGCAAACCTTCCGACGCGAACATCTCCATATCCTGCAGTGTCTTGTTCCGCATCTGGAGCACTCGTTGATCTGTAGTTTCGCGGAGTCGCTCGTACATCACTGTGTCCGCACCTTTGCAGAGCAGCTTCAGCTTTCCATTCGGCATCTTCGCGATCACAGACATGCGTTTACGCGTGCTGTTGAATTCCAGCACTTCCAAAACCTGGTACGCGTTGACGTGGTTGCCCTGGACTGGCTGCGCCGACGAAGCAGAGTCTTGGTCAGCCAAGCAGGAGAAATACTCGACCATTGCTTTCCCAGGAGAGCGCGAGACAAACTTGTATCCAAAGCACGCAGCAGCTGCAACAAGAGCCTGCTCGTCGGGAGAAGACGCACTCAACCGAAGACTCCCGTCTGGAGTCTTTTCAGGCATGACTGTATGGCAAATGCCCAGGTGCTCGAAAAAAGAGTTGATCGTCGCAGCTTGTTTGCTGCCTTCGCGAGACAGTGCTTCGAAAATTGCGTCGTCTTGATAGTTCACAAAGGGGGCTCTCACCTCGCGATGACGGTGGCTCGAGTCACCCTTCGTTTCGTCATCTCGCTCTTCCAGAATCACCATGCCGTCTTGTTCTGCTTGTCGACGTTTTTTGGCCGCGATCCCGACTTCTGTCTCCCCCATTCCGTACGCAACGCCATTGATCGAGCACTTTCGGAACTCCATGATGTTACACGTCAGGGTGCCCGTTTTATCGCTGAAGATGTAGTCGATCTGACCAAGCTCTTCATTCAGCGACATTGTGCGCACTTGGAACGGCGTGTCGGACTCTTCGTGGTACATCTCCAGATCGTTGTTCATAAAATACGCTTGCATGAACTTCACCGACGTCATACTGACATACAACGACACTGGAATGAACGAATTCAGCAACAGGAAGTAGTACAGCACCTGGATGAAGAAGTTGCCGACTGGAGCTTGCACAGCGGTGGTGTCTCGGTCGTACAAGTACCACGCCTTCTCTCCTTTCTTCGAGCTCAGGTTCGAGTGGTTCCACACACTCGACGCGATAGCGCCTGTGAGGCACAACGCGATCATCAGCGCGCAAATGTACAGGATCTGCTGGTTCAGCCGTCTCTCCATGTTGCTCCACTTCATTGGTGTGCTCGATGACGCCATCATAATCTTCGTGTCCGGACCAGTGTTCACCACGAGCCCATAGATATACTCGGTGTTTCGCAGCGTGGATCCTCGCAGCACAACAGAGTTGGTCGTGATGGCTTCCTTCTTCCCGTCTTTCATTGAAATCGTGCCGTTGAACCGATGGATCGAGTTGTTCGGGGTCTCACAAACGACGACACCAGCGATGTCAGCGACCTGGTCGTCGCTCAGCACGGTCGTGTACGTGGCCTCAACACCCTGGCGAAGCTTCAAGTTGGTCTCACCATCCAGCGACTTGGTCTCCACGTAGCAAATCCCGGCTGGGTTTTCCGGCTCTGGTTCACACGCGGCGAGAATCACGAGATCTGCCGGGACTGCTTCTCGGTTGTGCAGCTTCACAACATCACCAACGCTTAGATTGTGCCACTTCGCCTGCTCGAACGCGCGCTTCTCCAGCGAGTACCTCAGGCACGGCAACTCGTTTGCAGTGTGATCTGCCTTGTGACGCTTGTAGTCCTCCAGACACGCGAAGAACATGTCGATGAGCACGATGATCGTCAGCGCTGGCAGCGACGCCGGGAACCCGCCCGTGTTGGAGATCGGCTTGATGGTTTGCATGACCGAGATCACGAGAAAGTACGCGTTCGCGAGCTTGCTGAATTCGTAAAAGAGCAGCTTCGGGATGAAGTTGTAGATCGTGAACCGGGACGTGACGACCGAGTTGCTGCAGTACCCCAGCGCGGCGTTCTCCTCGGGCGAGTTCAGGTACACGTATCGGTACGCCTCTTCTTCTTCTCCTTCGTCGCAGTCGTCACCGCCGCTTCCTTCATCTTGACTGTGAGCTCTCACATAGTTTCCCTTATCGCCGTTATCCGCGTCATTCTCATCGTCGCCATGTACTTCGCGACTCGCACGCGCTTCTTGGATCTGGTCGAGCTGCGAGTTCTGCTTCGACAGCATGCTCTGCTTGGGACTGTCGGAGATCAGCACATCGACCATTTCCAGCTCAAAATCGCGACCCAGCAGGTGCGCTTCGTCGATTTCGCCATCGCCACCACCATCCTCGCGCTTCTGCTCTTCCTTCTTTTCTTCCTCCTCTTCCTCCTCTTCTTCGCGTCGCTTCTTCGCAAACGGACTCTTGAGCGCAAACTCACCGTTGCTCTCAGACGATGAAGACGAAGACGCCGCTGCGCCGCTGCTGATCGGCCGCGGCGATCCAGCGAGCAGCGTGTACTCGCTCACGGGCGTCTCGGGTCCAGCCACTCCTTCCTCGCTGCCATTGAGGCTGTTCATCGCGTATGCCGCAAATCACTTCCACACCTGCGCACTCGTTCGGTTGCACTTGTGGGCGTTGCAAATATGGCGCGCCGTGTTGTTGTTGTTGTTGTGTTCAGAATGCAGAAAACGCGCTGCGACACGTTGTGAACGTGCACCAATCTGTGACCAAGTGCGTGATCAAGAGCGGTAGATAGATACACAGCCACACGCTCGTGTGTCGGACTTGTGTTCGCGCGGAGACCACGAATGCGCGTATGGCTGTCGAAATGCCTTCCTCTGCTGACTGACTGTCTCTGGCTCGGCGCAAATGCTGGAGTGAGCGAGCAGCTCTGCAGTGTGTGTTGTGTTGCTGCGTTGCGTTGTGGATGCGAGAGCGAGCGTGCGAAGCTGAAATGCGGCTGTTCTAGTCAGCCTTTCTGCCTACAATTGTGTGTGTGTGTACCACACCGATCGAAAACACTCAGTACACTGTGTGTCTACCACCAGCAACTGAGCAAGTGTAGGATGAGCCATTTCTTGTTTGATCGCGTAGCCATGTGGGATACACACTCGGAGTTTGTAGGTGCGCGGAGAGACCATCTGGGACGGTGAGTGTTCCAAGAACAGACAAAACACGAAGGGACCAAATCACACTTGGAGTTTGTATGTGGGAGCTTGTGCGCGAACGTTTTTGCTGGGATCTGAGAGATGGTTGATTCTTTCTTGGCAAAAGAATCTGGATTCTCGCAGCTTTTCTCGTATTTTAGCGGGAAGAGGAGGCGATCGTTTCAAATATCTCTCTTGCAGAGAAAAAAAAAAGGGTGAGCGATCGCAAAAACTGGCACTTTTGAAAAGTGTATGTTGAGTCGGCGTGCAGCCATTATTTTTTCTCTTTCGCTGTCCTTTTGTTGTTGTCGAGAAAGCGGAGATGATTGGAACCACTCAACCATCCACAATGTGTAGGAAACATGCGGTTGATTTGTCTGCTTGCTTGGATGTTTTGTTTGTTTTTTTGCACAATCGATTCGATCGACACACCAACAACAGCGACACAAGCGACAAATCACGTGACAGAGGGTAGGGGATGTCAAATTTTGCTTTGCTCGACAATCCCCGCTTGAGTGACTATGACAAGTGTGTAATTGCTGCCACTCTCGACTGTGCTCCGGCTCATTTGCATTGACCGAGTGCATCCACTCGTAGAGTCGAGTGATCGACGACGCCGAACCGCTGCCCTTCCTGTCCGAGATCCTGGAGCTCTGGATGGATGCACGGTAAGAGATTGTCAGTCGCAGGGTCGTTGTCGGCTCTAAGGATGCGCTGGAGCTCATCAAGCACCTTTCTATCGAGTCGACCTAACGAAACTCATTCACGGACTTCGGGAGATGCTCTCGAGCAGCTCGCTGGAGATGTCGCGCTTCGGGGTCTTCATCCTCCTGCAATTTGCCAAAGACCACGACATCCGCGACCGCGACGACAGGTTCTCGCCGTTTTTCCACACGCCGTACGACAAGAGCTCGTTCGCGATGCTGCTGAAAGGTTCAGAAGTGCTAGCTTTTTGTGTGAACGAGAAAGAGGATCAGATAATCGGTCCGTACATCTTGACTACAGTAAATGTCTAGCAGTGAGAGGCTCGAGTCAAACTCGAGCCGACCTGATCTCTTCTCGTTGTGTGAGGCTTTCTGACCACCTCCCATTCGCTTCGTTTCTCTGCGAAGCCAACAGCCACACATCGCTCTCATTTCCAGACTCTCCACAAACGCTCCACGACCGATCTCGAGACGCTTTCTGCCGCAACGATCTTGGTGCCGGACGAATGGATTCTCTTGGCGTTCAAGCGCGATGACGACAAGGGAGACGAGCTTCTTCTAGCAATGGGAAGCGAGAAGCCCTTGGGTTGTTTGTGTGTTTTTGAGAGTACGACGGTGTCAGCTTTCTAAGCAACGGAGTCTCTTGTATTAAGACTATGCATGTGCTGCTTGCTTTGGATTGCGATGGTGGATACTCCGTCAGCTGCTCGGTTCGCTTGGACGACAGACAGTTCACTCCAGTTTCTGACTGAGACGGACCGAATTGAGCGCACTCTGGATCACGTCCCTGTAGCAGCGCGGGTGGGTGCGCTCGTAGAGCTGCTGGATCCAACTGAGTGCTTCGTCCGCCTGCTTTGTGAGCGTCTGGCCGCTGCTCTCACTCAGACGCAGCGTCTCCGCTGCCTTGTCGAGCGCCACGCGCGAGAACTCCCACTGGCGTTCGTTCTTCTTCTGCTGGCGACTGAGCAGCTCGAGCACCTTGTAGAGCTCTCGCGCTTGAGGCTCCTGATCCTTGGCGACATCGATCGAAATGCTCTCGCTGCCGACCACGAACTTGAGCTCGCAGTCCCGATCGACGCGTCCGGCGGTCTCGAACTTGACGTGCGCGATGATGTGGCTCTTGTAGTCGAAGCGCGTGACGAGCTTGCGCGTCGTGGTCGCGCTCTCGCCCTCGATCTTCAAAAGCGCCTCGCTCGTGAACGAGAACTCCTCCTTGCTCGACTGCAAAGAGAAGAGGACCGTCTCGCTTGGCGGGAGCAGGAACTGCGACGCGAGGCACGTGGTGTTCACCAGGTCCTGCGGCGGCAGCACGCGGCAGATGTCGGCCGAGCTGGTGAAGTCGGACGCCAGTCCCTTGAGCATCTTGGCGGGTATGGGAAGGTGGATGTAGAGACAGAGACGCGCTACGAAGCGGCGATCGCCTCGCTGTTGCTTGTGTGGTCTTGTGCTGTGATGAATGGTTGGACAACAGGAGCATCAGTGGCATTGGTGTTGAGAAAAGACGAACTCTACATTCCAGAGTGATGGTCATTGAAGTTGGATGTTCAGAAATGTTTCTCTCTCTGAAATGTCCATTATTCGAACCAGGCTGCATCAAAACTTGCCTAAATACCATGGAATGCGCGATACTCATTATTACATGAGGACACATTGATTCAAGTGAGGTTTCCAAGCCACAATCCAAACTGATCAGGTTCAACTCCGTTACCCTACCTTAAATGTTGAATTTGATGGCATCCTGCTTGATTGTCAAGATGACCCTTCCAAAATTCGCTTGACGCATTACGCGAGGACGACATTCCTCCTGTTTGACAATGTCTGATTCACATTTGCCAAAAATAGCTTCACTTTGACGTCGGTTGAGAAAAGCTGTCAGCCAATCAGTGTTTACAGAAGAAGCCTTCCATGCATCAACAGCCACCCATCGCCATTCACACACAGCAAAAGGCTTCGACCAGCAGCAGTCACGCGAAGCCATGTTCAAGGGCTTCACGAAGGACCTCGCGGGCACAGCGGACATCTGCACCATCGTCTCGGGCGACTTCTCCAAACTGCTTGCGAGCGCGTACCTGGTTGCGGATCCGAACGCCTCTCAAGAAGTCATTCTGTTTGCATTCGCGTCCCCAAAGGAAGAGTTTGCATTCACCAACCATGCTTTGATCACTGCACGTGGCGAGAACGCGACCACGACGCGCAAAGTGGTCGAGCGGATCGAGTTTCGCGATTCCCCAGTCTCGAAAGTGCAGTTTGAGACGACGGGTCGCGTGGACCGCGACTGCGAGCTCAAGTTCCACATCGGCGGAGACAACGAGATCAGTATCGACATTGCCAAGAAAGAGGAGGACGCGGCGAAGGTGTACTACAAGGCGCTGGTCGCACTCGCCAGAGAGCAAGAAGAGCGCCTTCGCAGGTGGAGCTTTGCGCAGAATGGACTCCAGAGCGCGTCCGAGAGCCTCAGGCTGCGGGGTTTCGCTATCGCTGCTGCTGACCAAGAAGCACATGGCGAGAACAATACTGGAGCTGCTGCTACTGGGCTTGTCGGTCAGGCGAACCAGGTGCTCGACTGGCTCACGAGCGACTTTGAAAGACTGAGCCCGAGGTGCTTTAAAGACGTGATCACGAAAGCGCTCGCAAGTCAAGCCAACCAGTAGCTCAGCGCGTGTGTGTCGGCATTTGACCATAGCAGACCATGGCAAGAAGCTCCGCTCAAATGCACAGGGCTTGAACAAATATCAACATGCATTTATGAGCATACTCGCGATCGTCAGCGCCATCTTCTCCTTCTCCTCGGTTGGAAAAGCCAGACAGACACCTCGAAGTTTGCGACGTCATACTACAGTATATCCACAGCCACAAGCCTCTTGCTTAACCAATCAATCGATCAAGTGGACTTGTTGCGGAGCGGTTCTCGATCACTGGAACTTGTAATCATCGTCTCGCCATCGTCGCTGCCACCGCCAACGCCACTGCTACCTGGGACTTTGCTCTGCGTCGTCACGTTCTCTTTCTGGTTCTGCGCGAGCAGCGCTTTCAGGAGCAGTCGGTCCTGCTCTCGCTCCAGCTTTCGCTCTTCTCGAAAGTGCTCCCACTCGCGCCGGGAGTGCTCTCGCTCGGCGGCGCGCTCTTCGCGGTCTTTCTGGCGCTCGTCCTGGTCTAACTGGATCTTCTCGAGGAGCAGCCGGCGCTCTTCGTGCTCGAGCTTGCGCTCCTCCTTAATCTGATGCAGCAGCGACGCGAGATGCTGGGTCTGCGTCTCAAACATGCTGGCGATGATCCCGAGGTCCGTGTCCACCTTTTGTCGCTTTCGAGCGTATTCAGAATGAGGGTTACCCAGCTCTTCGTCTGGAAGTCGTCGTGGGCTTCGACCATGCCCACCAGTGCCCACGCCTCTAGCGGCATGCTCACGAGTATGCGTCACTTGCTCGCCAATGTGCGCGAGCACATTCGCCACCAGGTTTCTCTTTCGCTCAGCTTGAGTGGAACTAGGCGACGGAGGAGGAGGGGGCAGTATCGCGCGGGAACTACTCATGTCGTCAACGGTCATATCGTCAATGTTTGGCGTGCCGCCGCTCGCAGTATCCGAAGCATCGTCCGAGGCGTCGTTCTCCTGGCGATCTGCCCCAAACGAATCGTCAGCTGTCGGCTCTGCTGCTGCTGCTGGTGGCAGCCCAGTTGCTTGCTGTCTGAACACCGCGCTGGACGGTCTCGTGCCGGTCGACGACTTGTTCTTGTCGCCGAGGATCCCAGTCAGCGCTTCAAACACGTCCTCTTCAATGTTCGAGCAGCAGTGCGTCAGTCGGTTCGCGTTCACAATGTGCTTCTTCCGGTCCGACTCCCGCAGCGAGAACCAGTCCAGAAAGTTCTTGCGGTTGAAATCCGTGATGAACTCGAACGTTCTCGACAAGCTCTGTCGCTTGGAGCGCAGCGAGCTGTCGGGCTTGTCGGATTTCCCATTCGAGAGCTCGAGGAACCGCTGGTAGATGCGTCCGTTGAGCCCCGCGGTCGACTCGTTCGCGAACCGCGGGTCGTTGTCGACAACGTCCTGCCACGCGCGCAGCAGATTCGAGACCTCTTCGCGCGTCCAGCCGTTCGGTCGGATCGCTCTCGCATGCACAGTCTCTGGGCCGCCTGGGCTTAGCGCTTGCACTGGAGCATGACCTTGGGCTTGCGGTTGGACCTGAGCTTGAGGCTGAGGTTTCACCACTTTCTTGCCTGTGTGCCCCATGATCTGGTCCATGATCGAGATCATGTGCGGGTCCAGGTACGAGAAGCTGAGCTTCTTGAAGTAGACCTTGACGATGTACTTCTGGTCCACTGGACTGACGGAAAACCAGTCGTTGCTCATGCCGTTCGAGGTCGCGATGATCTTGTTCTGATTGAAGTCCGAGATGAAGTGGTACGAGTGGAAGATCGACTCGCGCTTCGCGATCAGAGCCTTGTCCGTGCGGATCGTTCTCCCGTTTGACAGCTCAAAGAACTTGCGGTAGATGCGGTTGTTGAACACGTACAGCGGCTCGTTCTCCGCTGGTGCCCCCTCTTGGACGACAGCGAGCCACGCGTGCAACAGCAGCGACACCTCTTCTTGGTTCCACACGTTCAAGCCCTTGGAGGTGTACACTGGCGACGGCTGCGGCATGATCAATGGCAGTGGCGACGCGGCTGGGTATGCCGCACTTGCTGATGACGATGACGCCGACGTGTCAACACGCATCGACTGCTGCTCGTTCTTCTGAAGAACCCTGCCCAGCGCGTTGTACGTCGCCTCGTCGATGTCTGTGCACGGACGCAGCGCTTGCGACAATCTCGCCTTGCGCTCGCTCTTGCGCATCGAAAACCAACCTTGAGACGCCCCCATTGAAGAAACCGTCGAAGCTAAAGGCGTCGCCGAGTGGTTCTGATTGAAGTCCGCGATCAGCTCGTACGTGTTGATCAGCGTCGCTCGCTTCGCAGACACTTCGTGCTCTTGACGCGACGTGTCTCCCTCCGAGAGCACGATGAACCGCCCGTAGATCCGCGCGTTCAGCCCCACCTGCACCTGGTTTGGGAGGAACTTGTGGTGCAGACCGTCGACTGTATCCCGCCACGCGCGGATGAGCAGCGTCGTCTCGCGGCGGTCCCATTCGTCGACCTCTGCCGCTGGCGCTGTTCCAATCGCAAAGTTGTTCTGCGCATTACTGCTACCAGACAGCGGCTTGGGGGATCTCTGAGGAGGTGCCTCGAAGCTCTTGGGTTTCTGCGCCGTCGATGGCTCAAAGTTCTTGGCCTTCTCGATGATCCGGCGGATCGCAGGCAGCATGTCTTCGTCGAGGTGCGTGAAGTGGGTCTTCTTGTAGTGCTCGGCCACGACGGCATTGCGCTCTTTCTTGCTGAGCGCAAACCAGTACGGGCGCGCCACGGGCTCGCCGCCGACCCTCGGGTACTTGTTGCGGTTGAAGTCCGAGACGAACTTGTACGACTTGGTCAGCGAGTACCGCTTGATCTTGAGCGCGATCGGCGACCGGAGCATCACCCCGCCGCTGTGTTCGTGGAACCGCTCGTGGACGCAGTTGTCAAACACCGCGACCGGTTCATTCTCGATGCGCGGGTCGTCGAACGTGTCCTCCCACACGCGCAGCAGCAGCAGGATATCGGCGCGCGTCCAGGCGTTCGTGGCTTTCGAGTTGTTGCTGTTGTTACCGATCGGGCTCGGCGTGCGCACTCTTGGTGGTAGGGCATTCGGAGCACTGGTAGGGTACCCCGTCTCAGTGCCTCTTCGTTCGGGTAGACTGTACCCCGAGGTGAGATTCGCCAGCCCTTGATCCCGAGTCGAATACGACGACGAACCCACTCGCGAAGTCTCCACCTTCCCTTCCGTAGCTGCTGGAGGTCCTTCTGGTGCTGGTCCCGCAGTCGGGTTCTCAGCCTCTTGGATCATCTCGATCGCGTCGAACATGTCTTCGTCAATGTACGCGAAAGGCTTGCGCTTGTAGTGCGCCTTGACGATCCGCCTCTGCTCGTCTTCGGGCAACGCGAACCAGTTGCTGCCGCCCAACGAGCTCATCGTGCGC
>JAASFO010000064.1:0-49742 GCA_023333815.1 Globisporangium recalcitrans
CACTCGTCGGCTCGTCCAGGAACAGCACGCTCGGCTGCGCAGCGAGCTCCACTCCGATCGTCAGACGCTTCATCTGCTCCACCGAGCTGCCGCGGATGACCTGGTCCGCGATGTCGTGCATGTCCAGCAGGTCGAGGCACTCGTTCACCGAGTCGTACTTGGTGCTCGCAGGCACGCTGGCATCCTGGCGCAGGAACGCGCTGAACGTCAGCGCCTCGCGGATCGTCGACGCCTCCGAGTGGATGTCCATCTGCTCGCAGTAGCCCGTGCAGCGGCGGATCGCCAGGTCGGTCGCCTCGTAGCCGTTCAGCAGGATCTGGCCACGGATCTTGCCTCCGGTCTTGCGGCCGGCGATCACGTCCATCAAAGTGGTCTTGCCAGCACCGGACGACCCCATCAGCGCAGTCATCGTGCCGGGAAGCGCGTACCCGGTGATCCCCTTGAGCAAGTCGATGTCCTCCTTCGGGTTGCTCGGCAGCGGCACCGAGTACCACAAGTCCGCGAACGACAGCGCCACGGGAATAAAGTTCTTCTCGCGACCGGTGTTGTGCACAGTCAGCACGATCTCGTCCCCACCTGCCGTCGAGGACGAGCCTGGCGACGTGTCGCCGCTCTTTGGAGTCGCGACGAGCTGGTAGTTCTCTTCTTCGTTCTCGTCCACGGTCTTCTTCTTCAGCGACGTGTGCTCCGGGCTCTCGTAGCGCTTGTACTCGAGCACGAGGCAGCTGAGAGTCATGAAGAAGACGTAGCTCGCCACCATGAACACCATGCCGAACCACATCCAGTTCTTGGAGTCCGGGACGTCGAAGAGACCGAGCTGGTACTATCCCACGTGTTTGCCGAACTTGGCGCAGTAGTCGACGCCTTCGTACTCACAGACGTCGAAAGCCGCCGAGCGGTACTGGTTCACCGCCACGGCGCGCAGACACCACGCGATCGGGTTGATCCAGTAGATCCAGATAAAGTAGTCGGGGATCTGGCTCTTGGTGATCACGAAGCCCGCGAACATGACGAAGAAGAGCACCGCGACCATGGACATGGGCTTGGCGATGTGCAGGTCCGGCGCGATGGCCGCCACGAAGAAGAAGCACGCCGCGAACGCCAGGTTCGTCAGGATGAGCAGCCCCAGGTAGATGAAGTACGACTGCGTGGTCGCCACGAAGCCGCACATCCAGTACACGAGCGAGCCGAAGACCAGGCTCTCGCCCAGCGCCAGCGGCAGCTGGCTCACCGAGCACGCGAGCACGTAGGACGACGTGCGGTAGAAGTTGGCGGCGCGGTGCTTGTAGAAGATGTCGCGTGCGAAGATGAACGTCGGGATCTGCGACGCCTGACCCAGCGACAGGAACAGGATCGCCTGGAACATGATCCCGATCGCCACCTGCGCGTTCGCGGGGTCGAACTGGTAGAACGTGCTCGAGTAGATGAGTCCCATGACAACCACCATGATCGCGCGGCCACGCAGGAACGCCGTGTTGCGCATCGTGACCATCATCTGGCGACGCATGAGCACCCACGTGCTCTCCCAGAACGACTGGCGGAACTCGGGCATCGGGTCCATGTGCGCGTCGACGGTCGTGAGCAGCTCCGGGTCGTGCGGCGCGTCCAGCGCCTGCAGCATGCGCGCGTGCACCTGCGAGCGGCGGAAGAGCTCTGCGAAGTCGCTCGCGTTGTGCGGGTGCTTCTTGCTGGGACTGCGCGACGGGAGCGCCACTTGGTACTGGTGCTGCTGGTTCGTGCCCAGGTCCAGCAAGTAGTCGGCCAAGTCGCGGCCGGCAGGACGCACGAAGCCCAGGTTCTCAAAGTGCGTCTCCACCTCGTCGCGCGGGCCATGATACATCACCTCACCCTCGTTCAGGATCATCACGTCGTCGAAGAGCCCAAAGACCTCGGGCGACGGCTGCAGGAGCGCGATCACCACGGTCTTGCGGAACTTCTTGGCGATGCTGCGCTGCGTCTTGATGATGTCGAAGGTCGCCGCGCTGTCGAGACCCGTGCTGATCTCGTCCATGAGTGTCACGTACTTCATGCCGAACTCCATCTCTCCCGTGGTCACGCGCTTGCGCTCGCCGCCGGAGACACCGCGGAGCATGGCGTTGCACACGATCGTGTCCTGGCAGTTCTGCAGACCGAGCTGCTGGATGATGATGTCCGGGTAGTGCGCGAACATGGCTTTCGCGGCTTCGAGTGCCGCGAGGTTCTCCTCGGGCGTACCCTTGTTTAGCAACTCCTCGCTGCGTCGACTCAGCTTGCCGCCGCAGAACGCGTGCGCGAACTCGAGCGTCTCGCGCACCGTCAGCGTCGGGAAGTGCTTGTCGCGCTGGTTCACGTACGCCGCGAACTGCGGCAGGCGCTTCGTGATCTCGTGCTGCGGCACACCGTTGTACGTGATGTCGCCCTCGACCGTGACGTTCTTGGCCATCGGAAAGCGACCGCTCAGGATCTTCATCAGCGACGACTTGCCGGAGCCAGGTTGGCCGAGCAGCAGCGTGATCGAGCCGGGCTTGAACACGCCGCTCACGTTCTTCAGGATCTCCTTGCGGCCCGTGTGCTTCTTCGCCGACAGCTTGGTCACACTCTTCTTGACGCTGTTGGCGAGCGTGGGCAGCTCGGACTCGGGACCATCGTCTTCAAACACGACGATGTCGGCCGACACCGACAGGTTCGCAAAGCGCACTTCCATCTGCGGGAGCGCGCGGCCGAGAGAGGTCTCGAGCTTGGAGGCGACGTCGCTGTGGAGCGCGTGCGGTCCGTGGGCCATCATCGCCGCGCTGGACTCGTAGCGGACCTCCTTCTGGAGGTCGTTGTTGTTGTTGTTGTTGTTGGATGTAGCCATCGCTGCACCGTGTGTTGCGTGTGACGACACAGCAGCTGTCTCGCCTGCTAGACTAGACGTTGGCCAGAGTGCGGATCGATGGTGAGACGCACTGGCTGAGGAGGACAAGGCAAATTCCGGAATGAGATGGCCAGAGAGGGGAGCTCGAGCGCGTGTGTAGACAGCTCACTGCAAAAGCCACCCTGCAACGGTGGTGGACTTCTCTGTTGCTCTCGTTGGCGAGCGGAGCCAAAAGAAAAGCTCCAGCTTTTCTCACCAAGTCGCGCGCAATCGTGTCAAACTGGTTTACGCGCCAGCTCGAACACCAAGCTCGTTTTAGCTTCCGTAGGTTGCATTTAGACTAACATGACCTTAAAATGTACTTTGAAGACTAAATATGACCTACTTGTCGTAAAACAGAGCGCTTGAGCGTGAAGAGGCATCATCACGCTGAGACAACTTTGAGAGATTACAGCGAGTGTCTCCTGAAAGAGCAACATCAGAGACAAGACTGGCCGCGTGATTGGTTGTCCCCATCTCGGCATCATCAGCGACAAGCGAGGACTTGCGATTGCTCGCAGGAGTAAAAAGCTGTCCGTCACCCGTCACCACGACCGAGTCAACAAACGCAGCGAATCGAAATGGCTGGGTCTCTCTCGTGCACGCACCGCCACTGTCGGATTTGCCAAGAGATGATCTTTGCGATGCCAAAGATGTCACTTTGCTTTTCGCGTGCGCGGTGTCACTGCACTGTGCTCACCGAGCAGCTGACCTCCAGCAAACACCAGCCAGACTGCCAGAGGTTGAGAACGCAGGGCTCACAGGGCTCATGCAGGGCTCGAGGAAGCTGAACGGCGGCCGCACTCTTGGGGACGACCGGCTAGCTCTACGGTAACTACAGCAGAGTAAGTAGTATCGATGGTCACTCGTGCTTCTCTCGATGTCTACTACTACTGGGTGACGACTCGCAGCCATCCGTCACTTGAGCAAAAGGGTCTCGCATCGAGCAATACGAAAGGTCGACATCAACAGCCGCTGTTGCGGACGACTGGTGACTGGTGTGTTGAGTGAGAGGGAGAAAGTGTCGGAATCGTGACTGCCGCCTCGCGCAGTGAAGACTCTCGCCTTGAGCTGTCGATACACGTGGAGTCCCTATCTTCCGAAGTTGTCTAGGCTCACTCGTCTTCTGTGCGCTTCAGCGGTCATTATCGATCCTCCTCCTTCCACAACTCGAAAGGAGAGCACTCGTTTGAATTGAAGTAGTGCACATCCGAGCCCAGATTCAGTAGACGAAAACAGCCTCTGGTGCGTGTGAAGCTAGGTTCTGCTATCACTCTTGCTCTGTCAAGAGTGATAGATGTCGAGGGCGAAAGTTCTACCGGTACACACTCACTCACAAACACACTAGCAATGACAAGACGCTGAGCTCAGTGCGAATTTCTCGACTGGTTGATCCCAGTAAGACGAGAGTAAATGACGACGCAGAGCACCTGGACGGACAGGCGGCGCAGTAGCCGCTGGAGTTGACCAGAGGTTGGTGCTGGGATCGTCGCAGACACTGGATCTCAAGTCGTCCCAGGAGCTTGGACGGGGACGAAATAGCTGAGGGAGCGGATCACTCACCGTTGAACCAGCGACAAAACGTGGTTCGTTCGCAGATTTCGATTGCTGCTTCCGTCTGGTGCACTACGCTCCGATCGGAAGCAACAACAAAAAGACTCGTGCGAGCCAGCAGCTCTGCATCTCTCCCTCTCATCCGCGAAGAGCTCATTTATGTGTGGTGGTGGTGCTCCTCGTTGCCTCCTCTCCTCCTTCGTCGTGGCTCCATGCGGCACAGTTGTTCATTTCACGAGACGCGACTCAGGACAACAGCTTCTGGGTTCCTGGGTTCGTACATCAGCGCTCAGGTTCTACCGAGTTTCCTGTGAGCTTTTGTGAGCGTGCTCGGATTTCTGTCGAGGCAGCCGTTCACTTGGCTTGGCTGCTGCTAGTGCGCAGCAGGCGCTCCGAACTCAGACTTGGAGCTTCTTGGGCAAGAGCACTCGTTGTCATCGTTTGTGTTCAAGACAAAGCACATCTCAAGCAAAAACCACTTTGAACAATCGTGTGGTGATTCGGCAATCGTGAAAGCAGTGATTCTGTGAGGATGAGTAAACATTCGATGTGAAAGTGCACAGATCTGTCCCCCAGTGTTGTTATTTCAGCCAGCTGTCGTAAGATACGCTGGAGCTGTCTTTTTGTTGTTGTCAAGCGAACCCTCTTTGCTCAGATCCAGACATCTCGCTCTCATGTTGAATGCGTTTGTGTAAATCACGCCAGCGTTTTATTCTCAATAAAGAGGATACTCGAGCTGAGCAGGCACTCATTGCAAATAGAAAGGCTTTCGTGCTGAACATTCGCGACCTTCACGCAACCTTCGCGCGACCGACTCGGTCGTCCGTCAGAAAAAGAAACCTCCTCTCTCTCTCTCTCTTTCTCTTTCTCTCTCTATCATTGCGAAGCATTACGCAATTGCAGCGCTTTCTGCCTGTTTCCCTGTTGTCCAGCAGAAGCAAAAGCAGGCGCGAAAGAAGAACAAGCAGCGCCTCACTCCGCCCTCTTCTTCCGTCGCTGTATCTCTCTCTCTCTCTCTCTCTCTCTCTCTTATTCTTCCTCTCTCCTCCTCTACCAGCAGCAGACGGTTGCCCAGAATCGCTCCCTGGCTTCCCCCATGGCGCGCAGCCTCAGCAACAGCAAGCGCGGTGGGACTGCGCTGTCGAACGCGGGCTCTGCGTCCAGCGTCGGCTTCAGTGCGTTCCTCATGGACGAAGTGCCAGATTTCAACGCACGCCCGCAGAAGAACGGCGCCAAGCCCGCTGCGAACGCGAATTTGTTCCACAGCGGCGTGCCGATCGCGATGCCGAACGCCCTCCCCGCGCTCTCGGCGAGCAAACCGAGCGCTTCAGTACCAGCAGCAGGAACAGCAGCAAGAACGACAGTAGAAGCAGGATCCGTCTCCATCGGTGGCTCCGCGATGTCGCCCCCTGTCGTCGTTGTAGGCACCGCGCAGCGAGACGTCCAGCGCGAGAAAGACGACATCCCTGTGCTCGAGGCGACGAAGTACGGCGAGTTCTACTCGGACGAGGACGAGGATGATGATGACGGTGACGACGGTGGCGTGGTTCTCGGTGGTGATAATGACGACGACGACAGTGATGACGACGACGGCGGCGAGGAAGCAGGGAACGACGTGTTCAACGAGGATGTGCCCGTGCTGCAGACGCTGGAGGACGCGCAGACGTACCAGCGGTCGCTCGGCTCGAAGAAGTTTTCGTGGCGCGAGTCGTCTCGACAGGTGACGAAGCGCAAGAAGTCGAAGGCCAAGCTGACCCAAGTGCCCGACCCGGAGATGCTGCTGCGCATGTCGTCTGCGACAGAGTTCAGCACGTACTCGACCAGCGGCTCGCTCATCTCGCGGAAAGAGTCGCTCGTGGTCGTCGACAAGCAGCTCGTGCGCACCGGCTGGCTGTACAAGCAAGCGGACATTTTGTACGTATGCTGGCGTGTTGTTGACTGGGGAGTACGCGGTCAGAGCAGCGAAGCCACTAACGAAGTCCGTGTCTCGTATCGCTGTGTGTCTGATGTAGGAAAACGTGGAAGCGCCGCTACTTCGTGCTGATCAAGCGCACGAACAAGAGCACGGGGGAGTTTTCCGCAACACTCCAGTACTATAAAGGGACGAATTTCGCCAAGCTGCGCGGAGAAATCAGTTTGCAGGATGCGCCACTGACCGTTCGGTTCCTGGAGGCGTACGAGACCAAGCGACCGTATTGCTTTGAAGTCGCGGGTTCCGGCTTTTCGTTTGTGTGCCAGGGTACAGGGGATGAAGATGTCAGCGCCTGGGTGTGCCACTTGCAGAGTTTGTCGGGCAACGCAGGGGAGATAGCGGCATCCGCTATTGGCACAGCAGCAGCGGGTGGTCTTCAGCCCGGAGGGATTTCAGGAGGTTCGATGGATGATCGCAGTATCCGGATTGTGGCTGAGCTGCGTCGTCTGCTGCACACGTCCAAGTCGTCAGAAGCGGCTAAGTGTCGAAGCTTCATCAAGAACTTTGACTGTCGCAACACTAGCGCATTGCGTCAGTTCCGCGATTTCCATGCCACGCTCACGAACTCGATCATGAAGGACCACGCGAGCCGGATCATGAGTCTCCTGGACGAGACAAGCTCCGGGGAATCAACGTCGAGCGCGAAATCGCCTGCACCAATCACACTCAGTGATGCGCGATCAGCGGTGTCTCGTCACGTGGAAGAAGTGCTTTATGTGCCGCTGCAGGACCAAATTCACCTATTCATGCGCCGCGCGTTCCAGGAGGAAGAGTCTGCGATCAACCGCAAAGTGCGCTGGCTGCAGGGGAAAGATCAAACGTACTACAATATCCCTCTGCACCAAATCTCGTGGAAAGAATGGCGCAGAGCGTCGAAAGTGCTGGCGCAGATCGGTCAGCTCGCGCTGCCGTCTGCAAAGTACGATGTGCTCATGAACACCATCACCGCGATTCAATCCACGTTTGAAGAAGACCACAACAAGCTGGCGGACGTGGAGCTTCTCGAGACAGACGACGTAATCCCGATTTTCACGTACGTGCTCGCGAACAGTGGTCTGGAGAATCTGCTATCGGTGAAGACGCTGCTGACCGAGCTGAATGGCTCCTGGGCAGTTGGCGGATCACTCGACGACGGCGCTGCGCTGAGCGTTTTGAACCACGCAGTCGATTTTATTTCCAACGTGAGCATTCCAGCCGTGCTGGAGGACATTTTCAAAGACCAGATCACGCTCTCGATCGATGGAGACTGGCGCCGCGTGCTTGAGTTTGAAGCCGAGCCGACGTATCGCTACGGTGCGATCGTGCACAACATCTCACCGCATGGCTATTCTGCAGTGGGTACGAAAATCACGCGCGGGTTCGTGCTTGTGACGGTCAACGGGCAAAATGTCGTGTTGTGGCCATTCCAAGACATCGCGACCGTGCTGAAAGAGTCGACACATCCTCACCGATTGGCGTTCATTCCGGCGAGCAGCTACTTCAAGATTCTCACATCGAACAAGTCGCTGTGGAACGTTGCTCTCATTCACGCGTGCCAGCGCGGGGATGTGTTCAGCGTGCAAATGCTTCTCGCCAACGGTGCTGACGTCAACTACGTGGCTCATGAGTGTGGAGGTAACACTCCGCTGCACATCGCTGTCAGCTCGCTACATTTCAACATTGTATCGTACATTTTGCAGCATGGCGCCAAGGTCAAAGCCGTCGGCGAGTACGGTCGCACCGCGCTGCACATGATCGGGTCCCCGTGCACTCTACCGTCCGCCTCATCATCGTTCGGCGCTTCGTCTGCGGCTGTCGGGGCTACATTGCGGAATGGTGCTAATGGATCGCTCCGCCCAACCGACAAGATAGTGATGATCATCAAGAAGCTGTTGGCGCACGGTGCGGAGCTGGAAACTGTGGATATCTACGGCAACACGCCGCTGATGCTGCTCGCAGAGAAGGGGTGTTTGCATGGGATCGACGTTCTGATAGAAGCGGATGGCCACTTGGATTTGAACGCAAGGAATTGGAAGAGCGGCATGAACTCGCTCGCGCTGGCGTCCAGAGCAGGCAGGTACGAAGTCGTTGAAGCTCTCCTGGACTACGGCGTCCAAGTAGACATCTGCTCGCTACGCGGCGAATCGGCTCTGCATTTCGCTGCCGGTATCGCCCATCGAGAGATCTGTAAAATATTGGTGGAAAAGGGGTGCAACATGGAGGCGCGAACAAACCAAGGTCTGACGCCGCTCATGGTCGCTGTCGGGAAAGGCGAGGGTCTGACTCCAAGCGGTAGATCTGCTGTCCTGAAGAGCAAGCCGCACGTGTCGGATCTCCGCAGCAGCAGCACGCATGTGGACGAATCGTCTGTGATTGACACGATCGACTTTTTCCTCGAGAGTGGCGCGGACAAAGAAGCAGTTTGCGAGCTGTATCGACTTCCTCTGCACTACGCTGCGCTGTACGGCGATCCATACATTTACGAGCACCTGGTGGCGAAAATGGGAGGCAGCGCGGCTGGCGAGATTCGAGACATTTGCGGGGAGACTGCGAATTCGATGGCTGAGCTGAACCGACCTTCCGAAGTTACCAGCGACATTACCGACCCAGACGCAGTTGAAGACGGGGAAGGAGATGACGACGAGGACGACGACTCGGATGATGATGATGAGAATGACGGCATTCCAATGTCGCTGACCGAATGCCAGATTACTCACAGTGAAGCGGTGGTGTCCAGCGACATTGTAACCGAGGAGCGTGACGGCGTGACTGAGATTGTGGCGGGGACTTTCCGAGCGATAGTCGATGTGCTGCTGCAGGCTGACATGTATCACGTGGACGAGATGGACGCCTTCATCTGGTACTGTGAATACGTGCCATACTGTCGCGAGATGGTTGACTATCTCCGGGTACGTGTTTGCTTGTTTGTTTGCTTGCGATGCTTTTGGGGAATGTAAGGAAACCGATGCACTAATTGTGTGAATAATGTGGGGCAGGAACTGTTGGCTCGTCACGCGGGAACGCCGGAAGGGTTTTATGTCCGACGGATGGTGCTACATGCGCTTGACAAGATCGTGCAGAGCATGAAGCACAAAGTGGAATGCGACACCGAAGTGTGCAATTATGTGAGCGATTTCTGCAGCGAGCTGTTCCCATTCAGCATCGATGATGATCCGCAGTGTGCGCAATGGCTCAGTGCATCTTTGCTGCCGCTGTTTGTCGACGCGTGCCGAACCCAGCGAATGCAAGAGTTCCAGATCCTCTCGTACTGCGAAGAAGAGTACACGTCACTGAAGCAGTTCCTGGTGTTTGCAAAGCAGAGCAATCCAGACCTGAAGTTTTTGGACGACGATCTCTTTGCCACAGCCACTGGCATCGAGATCATCTCTGAGAGCATGCGGAGACGCTTGTCGGTCGCTGGTGTGTGGACTGGCGAATCGAAGAAGTCGTTTGTCGTGAAAACTGATGAGAACGGACCGCCCCAACTGGAGCGTGTAGCCAGCAGCAGCAGCAGCAGCACTATCACGCCATGGCAGCCGCACGGCTTGAGTCGCGCTCTCCAAGGCGACCGAGGCAGCCGAGCATGGTGAGTTTCCTTTCTTCAAGTGCGGGGCTGTGGGGTTTGTTTTCTTTTGCTGACATCGTATTGATTTTCACAAACCCAGGATCTTGGATGTGGATGCGAGCGTTATCGCGCAGCAGATCACCTTGTTCCAGCACTACCTCTTCAGCAAGATCAAAGGTGCGTGTGTGTTGTGATGCGATATAGTCTGTGTTTGTAGGTAACTGACGCTTTCTTTCTCGTTGCTCCTGTCTGCGCAGTGTCCGAGGTGCTGGCTTCCAAGAAGAATGCCGAGAAGACCCCAGCGTACCAGCGTCTGCGTCTGCTGCACAACCACATCTCGGTGTGGGTGGTCAGTCAGATTCTCGCCCGAGATGATGTGGACCAGCGCGCGGAAGTTCTGTCGTACTTCATCAAGGTACAGCAGGCGGCATGCAAACAGGAGTGTCTGGATCGACTGACGGTGTCTCACCCACGAGTTCTTGCTTGATGATGATGGCCATACATCTCTAGGTTGCTGGAGTTTTACTGAAACCACTGCAGAATCTGGACGGCTTCATGGCTGTGATGAACGCTACCAATGACTCCTCGATTTACCGACTGAAGAAGACATGGGGGCGATTGTCGCCACAAGCTCGCGATTTGTGGCACGATCTGAAACAGTACACAGAGAAAGGAGCGAGGTATGTGAATGTGAATTTGTGTTTCTTTCTTGGTTCAGATGGAAGTGGATAGCAGCTGAAATGTCCATTCTTGCTCCAGACCGCTGAACAAGCTGACGAAGGAAGGAAGCCCACCGCTTATCCCGTACATGGGCGTTGTCATCCAGAACATCATCGCTCTGCAAGAGTTCCCGGATCGCGTGGAAGGCGATCTGATCAACTTCAAGAAGGTGAGTGGCTTACTTGGCTGTCAATAACTCCTTTCTTGCAACGACTTGGTTGGCACTGATTGATGCATTTATTTATCCCGACAGATCCGCTCCATTGGCGGCTTGATTCGAAAGTTCTTGACGTTCCAGAAAGCTGCGTACTTGCTTCCCACGGACAAGCGGGTGTTGGTGCGTTCTTCCAACCAACGACCTCTATCGTCTCTATTCTTTGCATTGGCAGTCTCCGATTGCTGACCCCTGCGCTTTTGTCAATCCACAGGACTACATTTGTACGTCAATCCAGTATCCAAATGCAGACGCGTGCTTCGCCCGCTCGCTGAAGGTCGAACCGAGAGTCGAGGCGCCAAACAGCGGCTCGTAGCTGTGATCCATTTATTCATCCATCACCCCTCACACGAAGGTCCAGCTCCCCACTTTCCAGTAAAGTACACATCTCGCTCCCTCTCTCCAGCGACCAGGCAACCCTTTATGATACATCGAAGAAGCACTGCGTGCCAATTTTGCCATTGTGGTATTATTCTCCACCGGATTCCGGCGACAAGCGAAAAAGAAACGAGAAATATGTCCAGTGACTGCTGTGAATAGCAACAGCAGAAAAGAGAAATCAAGTAAGTGTATGGAAGTAAGTCTGGTTGTTGGTTGTCAGTGTTGTTGTTTTTGCTGCAGCAGTGTTGCTGGTTTCTGGCGACGATGAAGACCTAAAACTCCTCCACCGAGAGCATCCCGCCTTTCCTTCTGCTTCCAGTGCGACCACGACCATGCTTTACGAGATCGATGTGCTTCATCCGACCCATCTTCATCTCCGTCAGGTTGTTCAAGAAATCGTCGCAGAGCACGCAGCCAATGCAGCTCGTCTGCCCGTCTCTCAGCGGCGACTTGTCCTTGTGGAACTCCACTTCGAGAGGCGTCGAGCCGCAGTCGTCGCAGCTCTCGTCCTTCCGCGTCGTGATGCTGTGAATCGGAGTCGATGTCGTGCGTGCACTGCTCTTCGATCGCCGCACGCGCTCGCGGGAGCACCAGCTCCGGATCCACCTTGCAGTAGCCGTGCACGAGCACAATGCCCAGGTTCGTCGGCACGAGCGTTCGCCCGCTGCCCAGCTGCACGCACTTTCGCTCGCAGATGTTGTTGATGTACGCAGGGATGCTCGCGTCCGTGCCGATGTCGCTCTTCTCCATGAGTCCGATCAGCTCGGACTCGGTCAAGTACCCAGGCGGTGGCGAGCGCGCGCGCGATCGAGTCAGCGATGCTCGGCTTCTCCGCGACCATCAGCACGGTGCGCATCTCGGCTCTTCTCTCGTCTCCCGTCTCTCTCGCTGCTGGCTCTGGTTGCTTGTCTGTCTTGATGGTCTTGACGAAATGGAATCTGAGCTGATCGAATCAACGAACAGCACTGCCACAATTGACTCGACACACATCTAATAACGAGTATGCGCTTGTTAAAGAATCGTGTTTAGGGTCTTTGCGATAGATGTCAATGGTGACTTTTGTAAAAAGGGAGAGTAAGAAAGAGGAGGGCTGTATCGAAAGTGTACAATCCACCACTCACTTCAACCTGCTTAGTTGGATCCTCTGTCAATAGCAGCACACTCCGTAACACGAGGAACTACCACCTCAGAATACGAGCACCCAGCACTGCAACGTGGCAAAGCAACACACAGATCAGCACAAAAGGCAAGAATGAGCTGCGAGGACGCTGACACCGCCACTGCCCGCCCCCGGGTGCGCAGCCGCAGTGGCGGAGGAGGTCTGAACGTGGACGTCGGCTCGCTGCTGCTGCTCGCGGGCGGCGTGTTCGCAGTCGTGTCGGCGCTGCTCGCGCGCCAGGGCTTCACAGGAAGAGACCACGGTGCGTGCTTCTTGCATGCATCGTTGCTATCATCACGTATCGACTGCGTACTGACATTAGACTTGTGTGTATGTGTGCTCACGTTGTACGCAGTGGTGGGCATCGACCTCGGCACGACGTACTCGGTGGTGGCGATTGCGCAGAGGAACAACGTGAGCGTGATCCCGGACGCGTTCGGCCACGTGATCATCCCGTCGATCGTCGCGTTCCTCCCAGGAGGCGGTAGGCTTGAGTAGATCGATTCACTCACGAGCTCCTCTTGATGCGACGATGCAAGCATGGTGGTGGTGCTCACAACGTCGTTTATTGCTGTGTACGATGCAGATGTGCTCGTTGGACGCCAGGCGCGCGCGCATCGCACGAAAGACCCCAAGCACACGATCTTCAACGCCAAGCGCTTCATCGGACGAACGTAATGCCGTTAGCACTCACCGGACCAAAGTGGACATGTGTGTGTGACTCATGCATTGACAACTCACATGCTTGCTCTCTCGGGTGTATGTGTGTGTTTGTGTCTATCTACCAGATACGAAGACGTGAAGCAGTCGGAAGACGACGAGTCCTACGAATACGCAGTCGCGCGAGCGTCGCAAACAGCACGAGAGGGCGGCGTCTGCTTCCAGCTGAGCCTGTCAGGGCATCCAGAGTGCGTCTCGCCAGTCAGCATCGGAAGCGCAATCGTGCGCCACTTGCGAGCCATGGCGCACAACTTTGTGGGTCACGACCAGGTAGGTGCATTCAGCACTTTGGTTTGCGTCTATGTGTGCGTGCGAGTGCTTGCTAATATGTGTCCATGTGTGTGCTGTGAGGTTAGATCACCAAGGCCGTGATCGCTGTCCCCGTGGACTTTGACGCAAGGCAGCGCGCGGCGACGCAGCAGGCTTTCGTCGCTGCGGGGCTGCAGGTGTCGCGCATCCTCGAGGAGCCCACGGCCGCCGCGATCGCCTACGGGCTGCACCAGGACGCGTCCGTGAACTTCATCCTCGTGTTTGACTTTGGTGGCGGCACGCTCGACGTCTCGCTGCTGTTCACGCGTTCGGGCTCGATCAGCGTCGTCGACACGATCGGGGACAACCACCTTGGAGGTACGAAAGAAAGAAGGAGCTCGGCTCACAAGCCACAAAGCCACCTAGATTGCTGCTGTTGTTGTGCATGTGTGACCTTGTATTATCCGTTGTTCATCACCAGGTGAGGACATTGATTCTCAGGTCGCCGCGTTTCTCACAGAAGCGATCGCCGAGCGGATCGGCACGACGCTGACCTCGATGGCGTCCGATATGGAAGAGACCGACAGGTATGTCTCTGCTCCGGTGTGTGCTGTGCGAAGCAGTGTGGCTAAACTCACAACGGCGATTGCTCATGATGTGACACCAAGCGAGCTCCGTGAAGACCCAGAGCAGCTGCCGTGCACGCCCGCAGGCATTCGGCGCACAGCAGAGCTCCTGAAGCGCACGCTGAGCTCGGAGATGAGCGGCAGCGCGTCGTGCATTGTCCAGCGCAGTGGGACGCTGCTGCAGGCGACCGAGAAGGTCACGATCGGCATGACGCGCGCACAGTTTGAGGACATTTGCGCCGAGATCCTCGAGCGCACGCTCGCCCCCGTGCAGGAGATCATCGGCGCGAACCACATGACGCCCGAGGAGATCGACGCCGTGGTGCTGGTCGGCGGCTCGTCGCGCATCCCCTGGGTGCGGGAACACCTCGCTGAGCTCTTTGACGGCCGCGCGCCGCTCTCGGACATCGATCCGGATGTCGCTGTGGCGTACGGCGCAGCGCGCGTCGTCGATTAACACTGCAGTAGCAGCAGCAGCAGCTCGAGCAATCACACATAGATAGATACTACAAGGGAGATCGAGACGCCACTTCCAGACGAAGGAATGCGAACCAGTGCACATGTAAACCTCGCCTCCATTTCTCTCTGCATGCAGCGGGACGAAAACACATCGTCGTCATCTATATATCCACGCGCTCGCTCTCGTCCTCTCTGTACAAAGGAGCTCTGTTACGGCAAACGCCATCTCTTCTCTTCTTCTTCTTCTTTGCTCAGCCTCGATACCTACTCACACTTTAGAAAGTCTTGAACGCAGTGGTAGCTGCTCACACAATGAGAGACACAGACACAGAAATGAGGATTCGAAAGCCAGCACGCAAGTAGAAGCAGCATAGCCAGCGTGCTGAACTGCTGTACGCACCAGCCTCCGCGAGGTCCGACGGCGCGTTGCTCGCGTAATGCTGCGCCAGGTAGTTGAGCGCGAACTGCTGCACGCGGTCGTTCAGCCCGGCGTCGTCCGCGTCCGCCTTGTAGCTGCGGTGCGCCGCGATCGCCTTGGTGCACGCCAGCAGCCCCATGTAGCCGCGCACGTTCATGTGCTTGTTGATCTCGATCGAGTGCGAGTAGTGCTTGCGCGCCACGCGCAGGTTGTCCAGACCGCCGAGCGTCGAGTAGATCTAAAGGGACGCACACACAAGTGGGGATGAGCCGTATATCGATCAACACGTGAGACGCTACTATCGGTGGCGTACATCAGCGACGCGGCTGTGGAAGATCGCGTCCATGGGGTTGAGCAGAATGAGCTCTTCGTAGCAGAACGCCGCGTAGCGGTACGCGCCAATCGATAAATACGTCTCCGCCAGCTCCACCCACTGCGTTAGCATCAGATACTCGCGTCAGTCAGTCAGTTGGTCAGTTCGACGAGGTGCTTCGCAATAGCAAAGATCAGTCGAGCAAAGTCAGAGCAAAGCAGCACGTACCGCGCCTTGGTCGGTCTGGAAGCTGCGCAGGAACTCGTTGAGCGCGAGGATGACCTCCGACGTCTTCTTCTGCGCCTTGAGGATCGCGATCTTGCGCTTGCTCACGAGCGCGTTCGCCGAGTTCTCGCTCAGCACCTGGTCGTAGATCGCCTCCGCCTTGGCGAACTCGCCGCGTTGCTCCTGTAGACAGTGGCGATAGATAAATGGAGTCATATCAGTGCGTCGGAGAGATGGTCTTGGACTAAGCTGCAAAAGAGACTCCGTACCAATTCCATGCCCTCAAGGCGCGCCACACGCGAGCTCTTTGGGAACTGCGCCTTGAGAGCCTGCAATCGCGAAACCAGACGCATAATCGACCAGACACGCGTCAGCACAAAGAGAGAGAGAGAGAGAGAGAGTATGGCAATAGGATACGTACGCTCAAGCACAACTGTGACGTCGACAGTAGCACCAGTAGCAACAGCAGCGCCGGGACGCATCAACAACAGGGTCAGTCGCAGTTCGCATCTAAAGTCCCAACCCGCGCTCACGTACCTCCGCGAGCTGCTCGTCGTGCAGGTCCAGCGCCGCGATGAACACCTGCTCGTAGAGCGACCAGACTGCACACACAAGAGCACAAACCACCAGCACACACACACACACACACACAATAGCTCAGTGTCAGTTCCCTCCCATCTCTCGACCCTTGGGGACCAAAGTCCCTTCAAGCAGGCACACGCAACGTCGCAGACAATGGATTGGCCACGTACTGTCGCTCCCGAGACGCCAGCTGTGGTTCTGGATGAGCAGCTTGCCGTACTTGGCGACCACGCGCGGCGCGCGCAGCTTCTCCTTGCGCACGTACTGCAGCAGCTCCACGTACGCGGCGCCGCTGCGCTTGCTCTCCGCGAGCGCCACCTTGGCGTCCAAGTCCGTCACGCCCATGCTGCTTTGGTTTGATGATGTTGTGTCGATTTGCAATTGAGTGTGGGCGACAAACAAGGGGGCTTCATCAAAAGAGGGAGATCTCGGAGAGCCTCTTTGTACGTTATATAGAGGATTATATCGTTTCAAAATGCGTAGCAGATCTTGCTTTTTGCAAGGTGTGCGTCAATCTGTACCAGACGGTGCAAATAAAGACGCTCTAATTGGCATACTGAATTCAGGCCACGATTATAACCCATTGACTCGCCAAATGAGTCAAACATCACTCCCAATGCATAACGACAGTTCACCCTACAGCGTATTTACACAAGTCTAAAAGCCTACGCTTGACTCTCAAGCCAACTTAGGAGGTAAAATGCCTTGTCGTGTAGGAGCGCAGCTCGTGAGGAAGACCCAGGCGCTCGGGGTAGAACGTGTGGCTGTTCGGGTACTCGAGCAGGTTCTCGAGCCGCGCCGAGTAAATGTCCACGTAGCGCTGCACGAAGATCGCGAACTGCGACGGGTACGAGTCGGCGCGGAAGACCGAGCCAAAGTTCGCGTTGATCCTGCTCTCCATCGTGTTCTGGAGCTCTTCGTGGATGTCCACCAGGTGGCTCACAAACTCGTGGTTCTAAACCCCATCCATCGCAGTACACAATGCGAAACTGGTTAGAGCACATCGAGACATCGTAGTCAACAGGGCTGTCGTTCCTCATGGAAATGCTACATACCTCCGGCTGGGAGTGGCTTCGAAGCTCGTTCTGGATCTTGCGCATGAGCTCCTCCAGCGCGCTCAGCTGCAGGTTGCGAATAGACACATAGATGCAAACACAGCGACAGGGTTTAATCGAAATGATAACCCTCCAAACCTCTTGAGCTCATGCGACCCACCTGGAATGCTAGGAACTGGTACTCTGGCTGCCGCTGCACCTTGATTTCGTCTTCGAGCTCACTGATTTTGCAATGAAAGTCAACAGAGAAACATCGAGTTAGAGCTGACTTGCGAATGACAATGGTGGATGCACCGTCTCAGCGTTCTGCACGTACCGGATGATCGCTCCTGTGCGCCACCCGTTGATGCGCGAAGGCTCGACCAGATCCGAAAAGAGACTGTCTCTGTGAATCACAAACAAGCACAACGGAGTCAGCTACCTAACTGCTCATGAGGCAGTGTGGAGTGCTGGGACTCTAGATGGCGAGACCGACGTACCCGATGTAGAGCACGCGGTTGCCGCCCCAGCCCGTGAGGCGCGTCAGGTGGTGCAGACTTCCCTGTGTGTACACCTGGTTCGGCCGAAGCTCTCGCACTCCCTGCCACTAACAGTCCGTCCACAACCAGCAGCGTCAAGACACCAGTTTCGACGACACAGCGTCAGCAAATGGTCCAACGAAGAAGGACAACTGTACCTGGACTTGCTTGATGTCAGGCTCGAGCAGACGGAATGCGCGACGACGCGTGTAGAAATTCGGCTTGCGAGCACTCACAATCACGACTTCGAACAACTGATTCACAACAAACAACAGAGGCAAGAGCGTGAGACTTTGGAGCTGCTGGCGATGAAGAGCGAGTCAGCTGATACACACGCACCTTCCGCCAGTCGTCGCCAATCATAAACTTGAGCCCAGCGTCAATGTAGTTGAACGAGCTGTTGGTGCACAGGAACATCTTCTTGCCCGATTTCTACAGACCACGAACAGTACATGTTTAGTTCCACCCACCGACATTCAGTACCAGGATTGCGACAACTCTACCACCACCAACGAACTCACCCGAATGCGCTCCAGAAGCGGCAACAGCGTTGGGTTTGGCTCAATGTACCTCGGGAGGTCGAGCGCCACTGCCTTGTGCATCTTGCCGCTCACATGAACCTGCGAGATCGCGGCGTGCACGTCTTCGACGATCGCGATCGGCTCGTACTCGATGTCGGCGTCGATGAGGTACTGGACGACGTCGGCGAACAAGCACGCGTGGGCGACACTGAAGAGGTCGTTCAGCGGCTCCATCTTGTTGTCGCGGTGGTGGATCGGCACGTGGCGCGAGCCTTCGTACAGCTCCATGATCTCCTCGCGCGACAGTCGTCGGCGGCCGCGGTACACGCCCGTGTAGCAGAGCTTCTGGTGCGAACTGATCTTGCACAGCAGCCCCTTCTCGCGGTCGATTGTGAGGCCGCGGATCGCAAACGAAGGATCGTACTGGAGCACGGAGATGCCCTCTGGGTACCGGAGCTTGTTCACCTGTGCACATCGTGGCGTGGAGTCATAATGTGAGCTAAACCCGAACCGACTGGACTGCAAGCAAAAGAGGACGCACCATGAAATCGCGGGCCATTGAGTAGATGAGGTGCTGGAGCTCCTCCGTGTAGTGGCACAGCGTGTAGTCGTAATCTGCAACGAGCAGTTAAATCACGCACAGCCGTCAGCATAACCTCATATCTAAATCTTCCACAGAAGACAATCGCAGAGTCCTCACCGAAGCCCACGACGTCAATGTTCGAGAGTCTGCGGTACGGCGCATGAGTTTGTGTGTGTGTTAGCGACTGGTTGATCGTGTACCACGGTCCGATCAGTCGCAGAAAGAGAAGCTCACCGCAAGTGGTTGTTCGCAAACACCTCGTTCGACTCGATCTTGGGGTTTGGCGTAAAGTCCTTCACCAAACGCTACGAAGCACGTACATCCATCCCACACATATATCACCACCAGTACACACCGAACAAACGCACACTGCCCAATGCTCGCAACGCACCTCGTACTCGCGCACCAGTCGCTGGATCGCTGGCAGGTTTTCCGGGATCGACGCGTGCAGCTTGGGCAGATACGTCAGCGTCGACAGCGCGCGCCTGGCGTCCGCGAGAGGCAGTGCGTGGGCTCGCGCGACGCCAGTCGCAGCAGACGCCCGTGCACGCAGCAGGAGCAGGCGCGCGTGCATCATGGTCTTCTTCCTGTCACAATTCGGTCGATCCTTTCGTCGTGGTTCTCGAACCGTTGAAGCGTGAGCTGCTGCTGCTGATGAATGGCACAGTTTGACAAGCAAAGGACAGTTGTCGCTACTGTGGCAGACACGATTTCAATCTGTCGTCCACAGTACTGATCTCTGATCCTCGAACTGATCCTTCTCAGTCGAGGGACTCTTATTCGAGAAACTATTGTACGCTTCTGAATCGGAGGCGACCAGTTTCTCAGAGTTTCCTTTCTGGTTGAGGGAAACGAAGCAAATGCGCGAGCTGGTGAGAGAGTTTCGGTCGATGAGAGAGATGACACGCTGGGCATCGCTTGTTGGCCATAGCTGCAAGGGTGGTCGCATTCGGCTCGCTCTCGCGAAATGAGGCTGCTTTCCACTCACAAAACGACACAAAGGGGTTCTCAGCCTCAGATCTGACCCATCAAGTCCAGATGCTAATCCTATTTCACTGATGTCACTGCGAAAGAGTCGGACTCAGACACATCAACGAAATACGATTCGCACTCAACACAGTTCCAGGTGCGACTTCGCACCTAGAAACCAACTGAACCCCATCCTGACGAGCACCATGTGATCACTGGCTTCATGAACACAGGAATCGTGTGTACTTATCCCCACGCATCGTGCTCTTGTGGTGATGCATTGTGTGTTTCCAATGCAGACCTTCTCGCCTTTTCTTCGCAGGTGGTTCACTTGCGAGAAGATGTCTCCAGCTTCAGTCGCGTCTGTCAACAGCGAACTCGTGAGAACAAGGTGAGTCGCAGTCATCTTTTGCGTGACTTTGTCCTAAAATCGTATTTGTAGGACAGTTTGTGCAAAGGACAGCGTCGTACCTACAATGGGAAGGAGTGTCACACCTGTAGCGCTCCAAAATCAAATAGCAAAACAGTCACGAGAAGCTAATGTTCGGAACGCTACGCTCTCAGTAGAGCCAGGGTAGAAATCGTAGCGATCCAAGGTGCAAGTGAACTCTCGGATCTCCAGATCCCAGCTGCTGGTTTGTCTCTGACGCACACTGCAGCGGATCCGACATGGTCAGTCCCAATCGACGCGAGCAAGGTGTTAGCAGCTCCTCGAGTCGCAGCTCGAAACCTGGGTTTGCTTCATCGATCGCCAGGAGGAAGGGGATAACCAGACAACAAATGTCAGAAGTTGTCGATCCATCGAGTAAGCTGGAGCGTGTGAGTCGCGAAGAGTTAGCGCGGAGTGGCGCTTCGCAGAGTGCGAGCTCGAAGCTTGCGATGGAGCGTGTGACTCACAAAGATATAGCGTCATCTCACCATCACTCTGCTCGCTTCAGAAACGACTCTTCAACATATACGCAATCGCAGCTCGCGACTAATGGCGATTAAGTGACCTCTATTCCCAACTCAACTTGCCCTCTTCTTTTGCAGTTCGCGGTTGAACTCGACTCTGCTTCTATTGCGACGGAGCCTCTGCATGTAGCGTAAACGGACCGGATCAAAAGTATCCCGCCCTGTCATTATGGGCACTTTTCCACTTGTCGCTCCCCATCACTCGATGCACCAGGATTTGCGCACGCGTGACTGTCCTCACCAGCATGTTAATATTGCGCTATTAATAGCTGCTGTCGCGCGCGACTCGAGTAATCCTCACGCAGGTGGATGTCTCGAGAGCTCCCGCTGTCGCAGCTTTTGCTGAAGCCTAGTCAACTGGCGGATGTGTCGGCTTCGATCCATTTCATTCCGAATTCCACCACCAAACCAGCACTGCCCAAGCTGACCGAGTGGATCGAAGTGCCTGAACCATGCAGCTTCTCCACAAGAGCCTCGCGTGGCTCTCTCTCTTGCTGCTCCTTCCCCAGACAGTGTGCGCTCAGCCCGTCGCCAACAAGCCGCCGATCCTCGCGCGGGTGAACGACAGCAACGCGACCGAGCTCTCGTTCAAGATCCTGCAGCTCGCGGACCTGCACTTCTCCGGCGACCCGACGTTCCCGTGCCAGGACCCACCGAACAACCTCCGCAGTGAAGACTCGCTCTGCACAGAGGCGCTCACGACCAAGTTCATCAACGAGCTGCTCGACCTGGAGAAGCCCGACTTTGTCGTCTTCACGGGCGACAACGTCCAGACGTTCAGCAAGGAGAACCAGCAGAAGGCGGTGGACGCGTTCACGAGAGGCGTCGAAGAGCGCGGGATCCCGTTCGCGGTCGTGCTCGGCAACCACGACGACGAGAACGGGTTCCCGCGCGAAGAGATCATGGAGATGGTCATGAAGAAGAACTACTCGCATGCGCAACGCGGACCGCGAACGATCGACGGCGTGGGCAACTACCAGCTGAGCGTCAAGGCGCCGGTTGATGGTCCCTGGGGGAGCGCGAACGACTCGGTCTTCCACATGTACTTCTTGGACTCGGGCGGCTACCCGGACTTGCAAAAGTACCCGGACGTGACGTCCACGTACGACTGGATCAAGTCCAGCCAGGTCGAGTACTACCGCAACCTGTCGCTCGCGGCGCAGAACGAATGCAACAACGCAAGTGCCGATACGATCACTGTGCCGTCGGCAGCGACATCGTCAGACCCGCTCCCCGCCGTCATGTTCTTCCACATCCCTCTGCAAGAGTACGCGTTCTCGGCGGTCGACTGGTTCGAGCGCACCGGCGACGCGAACGAGCAAGTGCAGGCGTCGAGTGTGCACTCGGAGCTCTTTGACGCGCTGGTGGAGCGCAACGAAGTGAAAGCCACGTTTGTCGGCCACGACCACGTCAACGAGTACTGCTACAACCGCAAGGGCGTGCAGCTCTGCTACGGCGGCGGCGCGGGCTTTGGCGTCGCGTACGGCTCGGAAGTCTTCCCGCGACGCGCGCGCGTGATCGAGTGGGGTGTGGACCGCAACAACGAGCGCACGATCAGGAGCTGGCGGCGCCTGTATGGTCAGATGAGCAGCAGATACGGCGAGGAGGTGCTGTTCGCGCAGAGCACGCAGGACCCCGTGGGCTTGGCCGCGACGGATGACAGCGACGAAAGCAGTAGCAGTAGCGCGCTGAGGATGAATGTGTTCTCGGTGCTCCTAGGAATGCTGCTTCTGACTATGCTGTAGGTGACTAGTAAGCAATGATAGGCAAACGTTTACAATAATATGGACTTAGTTCGCTCTGTGTGCCTTCGGGTTTAGCAGAGCATACAGCGTGGAGCTCTCTTTGGACCGCAATCATATTAATATGGTCGCCACCGCCAGCCAGGTGATGAAGGCTCAGAGATCCACTCGCGTGGATTTGAGTCGATATTTCATTGCTGCTCAGTGAGCAATCGCTATCGTACGTTGAGCGTGCTTGTGGTGTGTCCTCAGCAAAGCAGGGCATTCAGCAGACACCTGCAGGCTGAATCCGAATCTGTGCAGGAGCGCGAGGAACACTGTCGAGGCATTGACATCTGGTCGGATGCTTGAGTGGTCGGTCCCCAAGCGCGATGGCTCGATTGTTCGACACACCCAGCGTTCGTTGAAGTCGCTTGAAGGCAGGAAACTCGGCAATTCCGTACCCACGCACTGCTTTTCGTGGTGTTGGGAGCTCTCCGCCAGTCGTACTTGCCCCTGGAAGAGCTCCACACCAAGCAATCTCGTGTTCTGCAGCAGCGACTCGATTCTCTCTGCGACAAACGGCTCGAAGTTGGCGTCTCCTTGCTCTGTTCGATCTTTGTAGATGCTTGTGACGACGTTGTCGACAAGAAGCCTCAGCTTCATGGCATCTTTCGCCAGGATGCCGTTCAGTAGATCGCTTCGCTTCTCTCGCTATCGGTGTCCGCATCGCCGACGCTTTCGTCGCGTGAGTATTCGCGGTTGCAGACAGTCTCCTCACGAAAGAATCGCTCCGTGAGACTCTGCTGGTTGTTCTCAAGGTGGAGGCACACCAGATCGAAGCCCTGCTCCGCCAGGTTCGACTGCCTCGAAGTGTGTGGAGAGAGCCACTCGAGCTGGATCTGTGACACAAAGAGCGCCAGGATCGACAGGTTCGTCGTGGCTTTCACGACTGTCGGGTTGCGTTTCTCCCAGAGCAGCTTCCTCGACTCGGGTGGAAGAATCCGCAGCAGATGTGAAGCAACTCTGTCATCGGGCTCCGTCTCGGTTTCAGTCTCGACGCCGTTACCATCTCCATCGCTGTCTTCCACTTCGTAGTACTTCTCGCCAATGTCGCGCACCAACCTTTGGCGGTGGTCAGCTATAAGCCAGGAAGATGCAATAGTATTCTTCATCGCGGAAATGTAGCCATGTCACTGACACGAACATGGCTACACTTTGTGGTTCAAAAGAGTGCCATGGCTGCATTTCTTTGTTCCTGAAACTGTTTGCATTTGTTATCCTTGATTCTTATGACGACTCGTTTGTTCATCAAAGTGAAACCGAGTGTGGCTCGCTCTCCTCTATTTATAGGCGGCATCACTCGTCCTCAAAAGCGCGAATACAAGGACGCTATCCCGTCAGTCGATCCGCGAGGAAGCTCGACGTCTTCTTGCCTTGCTTGATCTATAGTCGAGGCAGCGAGCCTCCCTTTGACAGGCGCTCGCTCTATCGCAGCTCCTCGCTGGTGCTTCGCCCTTACTCACTGCGCGGTTGATTGGGTGTGAGCGATACGGGAAAAGGATGAACCCAGAGCTGGCCGCTCGGGCTGTGATCGAGACCGACGTCGTCGCTGTCCAGGAGGATGACGAAGGCACGCCGAGCCGCGTGAACGACTACGCCGTGCTGAACATGCTCGGCGAGGGCTCGTTCTCGAAAGTGTACCACTGCAAGAACGGCAGGGGCGAGGAATGCGTACGGTCTTATATAGAGCTGCTGCTGGTGGCCGTGTTGATAGCGTCGAGGAAGCTGACTCGTTCGACTGTTTCCTTGCTTCCAGGCGATCAAAATCCTCAAGAAATCGTTCCTCAAGCGCAAGCGCGAGTACAAGAAAGTGGAGGGCAAGATGGTGTTTTGCAACGCGCTCCAGAAAGTGCAGCGCGAGGCGGCGATCATGAAGAAGCTGTCGCACACGAACCTGGTCAAGCTGTACGGGGTACAGCACAGTAGCTTGCCTGTTGTGGCTCTGGCGAGCGCTGCATTGAGTAGCGCTGGAGGCGGTGGTACTGACCATGTCTGTGTACCATTTCGCAGATCATCGATAGCCCAGCGGACGACAAGATGTCCCTCGTGCTGGAGCTCGCCCAGGGCGGTCAGGTCATGAACTGGGACGACAAGGCGTTCCGGTACCGCGCTCCAGACACCCCCAGCGGCGTGCTCCAGAAAGAAGACGCGCGCAACTGCATGCGCGACGTCGTCATGGCGTTTAGCTATCGTACGTCGCGATGTGGGTCACTGGTAAGCTATGTTCAGGCTCGAAAGTGTGCTAATCTGTTGGTGTGTGTGTCTCAACAGTGCACGCGAACCACATCTGCCACCGCGACCCTCCGAGTCCGACTGCCACAGCAATGACGCAGGAGCAGCAGCAGCAGCAACAGAACTGGGAGGGTCCGTCATTTGGCAACTTGGAGCAAGAAGTGAGCGTGGAGTCGCCCGATTCACTCGGCAAACCGAGGCGCAGCATGTTCACCCGCGTGTTCTCAAAGCGCAAGTCGCTGCTTGAGGTGCAGGACTCGCTCCAGATGCTCCTGCGCCGGAAAAGCTCGGCCAAGCTCACGATCAACGACAGCCGAGGCAGCGAGGCGTACGAGTCCAAGATCTACGACACGACGGCCAACACAGTCGCGAATGTGGCTGCGAATGCGAACCACCACCACAAGCACCGACTGCCAGCGGTTCGCAGCGGGCACGCAATGGCGGTCGGCAGCGATCCCACCGCGACGGCATTGGTGCGCTCGTCGTCCCAGACTGGACAGGAAGCCTTGCAGTCCGTGTCGGCGCTGCGCAAACAGACGACGGTGGTGTGCAGCATCATGTGATAGAGAGATCCAATGCGATAGACACGAGAGAGCAACTGCTCAAGTGCGAGCATAGCTGATAGAAAATACGAGCGCTGGCATGAGATGGCTACATTCTGAGAGGCAAAATGTATGCATTCGTCAAAAGCTCAACAGCTCGAGTCGAAAAAAGCTGAAATCGGATGCTTATTGTAGTAATCAATCGATCCTTACTGTGTTGTTAGTCAAATGAGATAAACAAGCTTACCGACTGCGTAGATAAATGAAACATGCAGTGCACTGAGATAAATAATCGTGAACAAGCAGCCTATTTCGTCGAATATCATGAGCACAGACAGAAGAGTGCGCAAAGCCTCATTCACAGAAAGCAATCGAGACAAGCAAGCAGGAAGAAGCGAGAGAAGCAGCGGCGATGGACTTGGGCTGGAACGAGCACTCGTGTACGTGGCCAGCGCCAAGTGCGTAGTGTGTGTGCATGTGCTGTGCGTACACTACTGGCGTCTCACTGTCTCTGTTTCTCTTCGGTGGCGCTGGTGTTGTTATGTTCGTGCAGATTCCGAGGGGTACCCGCTCTCGCAAGGGTGTGTGTTTGCTTTTGTCGATAGTGACGCTATCTCCCTCGACACATGGTGCTAATCGCTGTGTGAATGTGTGTATGCGATGCTGCTCGATCGAGTGCAGATATGGGGATGAAGCGACGACGCTCACGGGCGAGAACAAGCCGCGCATTCTGCTGATGGGACTGCGTCGGTAAGAACGCGTTGCTTCTCTGCGTACGGCGTTGACTGCTATTCAATGCACGCTTTTTGGGTATTGACAGCGCCTCCATCTTGTATCAATGTGTGCAGGAGCGGCAAGTCGAGCATCCAGCGCGTGGTGTTCCACAAGATGTCGCCGCACGAGACGCTCTTCCTCGAAGGCACGAACTCGCTGGACATCAAGTACATTGCGAACAACTCGTTCGTGCAGTTCCAGATCTGGGACTTCCCGGGGGACTACGACTTCAAGGAGGATCTCGTGTACGGCGGCCAGCTCGTGAACGAAGAGATGATCTTTGGCAACTGCGGCTCGATCGTGTTTGTGATCGACGCGCAGGACGAGCCGTACGCCGAGGCGCTCGCGCGTCTGCACGACACGGTCATCCGCGCGCACCGCTACAACCCGGACATCTTCTTCGAAGTGTTCATCCACAAGGTTGACGGCGACCTGTTCCTCTCGGACGACCACAAGATCGGTACGCTTCTCGCCAGAACACTCTCGAGCCTCGTTAGTGTGAAATCGGATTTGTAGTGAGGATGACGAAGACTGACGGCTGCATTCACTACATCTGTATCTGTGGATACAGATTGCCAGCGTGAAATCCAGCAGCAGATCACGGATGAGCTCAGCGACAACGATCTTGAGATCCACATGAGCTTCTACCTGACCAGGTACAGTGAACTCAATATTCATGTCAGCTAGCAGTGTGGGAGTTTGAATCGCTAACACGCTCTTATGCGGATGTGTTTGGACACCCCAGCATTTACGATCACAGCATCTTTGAAGCGTTCAGTAAAGTGGTGCAGAAACTGATTCCGCAGCTGCCAACGCTCGAGAACCTGCTCAACATTCTCATCACGGTGCGCAGTTCATTTGCCGACAAACAGATCAGGCTGGGACAACATTTCGTGTCCTAATGCTTTTGATCGTGTCTTTTTGTAGAGCTGCAACATGGAGAAGTCGTTTTTGTTCGATGTCGTGAGCAAGGTGTACATCGCGACGGACAGTAACCCGGTGGACATGCAGTCCTACGAACTCTGCAGCGACATGATCGACGTGGTCATCGACGTGTCGTGTATCTACGGGTGAGTGGGAAAGCGCATTGTGGTGTTTAAAGTGGTAGCACTGGACTCATGTATTGGATATGGCGCGCAGAATGAAAGACGATGGCGACGGGGACGGTTTGGCGTACGACTCGGAGTCCTCTTCCGTGATCAAGCTCAACAACGGCATGGTGCTCTACCTTCGAGAAGTGAACAAGTGCGTCTCCACTCTCTCAGTCCTGTTTGCGTTGCATGAGAAATGTGGTTCTGACATTTCATTCTCTGACTGTCGTTTTCGCCTTGCAGCTACCTCGCGCTTGTGTGCCTTCTGCGTGCTGAGAACTTCATGAAGCAGGGCATCATCGATTACAACATCGACTGCTTCAAGTCTGCGATCGGCGACGTGTTCAAGGTGCCGGAGAAGAACCGGATAGTGAATTAGGTGTGTCCTGGAGACGCGATCAGCGCGAAAACCCAGGTATCATGGAGAACAAGTGTGGACAATGCCGTCGCGTGGCCATCACAGCATCCCAGTTCTCGAGCGACTGACTGGGGTTCTTGGGATGATGCCATCATGCGTCGACGTGCGTAAATGATACGAAATCGAATCGCGACCCCTATGCGAACGCTTGTTGACTGCACGTTGATTCGTTTCTAGCATTGCCAGCTGCAGCGCGGCGAATCGAGCAAGCGACGGGATGAAGGAAGCAGGTTCGAAAGCATTGGTAAATCAATCGAGCGAGCGAGACTCTTATGCGGTTTGTCATGTTACTTGAATGCAGCGACAAGTGCGATGATCAGAATGATGGTGATGCCGACGAACAACAAGCAGCATTTCTTCTTGCGTGCCGACTTTTGGCTTTTGAGCGCCTTGGAGACTTCCTGGTTGCCCTGCTCCACGTAGTTCGCCGCCGTGCGCACTTGGAACTCGATTTGGTCGAGCATTTCGCCCTGCTGCTCCACCAAGAGCCCCAAGTCGAGAAACATTTGGTGCAGCTCCGCGACGCTCTGCTCGAGTCGCAGCACGTCCTGGTACTTATCCTGGCAGTTGACGTACGCGTCCTTGATGGACTCGGCGGCGCCTTGGAGAATCGCGCTCTTGTAGATGGAGCCAGGGTCGGCGGAGCGCATGACGGCGTCGATTTCCCCCTCGGACGCGTCAGGTTTGACGATCTGCACTTGCCGCTTGACCTTGTTTTTCACATCGTTCTTGTATTTTTGCTGAAGACAGTTTTTCATGCAAGAGGGGAGGGAGGACACAGTCAAAGACATCATTTCACAAAAGCGTCAGCCCAAGAACACGATTTCAAGCAGGAGAGAAAGGTTGATCAGAGCAACACGACGCGAACGAACCTGGGCTTTCTGGTACTCCTTCATGCAGTCCATGAACTTCTTCGTGAGTGTCGCGCACATGTTTTCTCGAATTCTACAAGTGGCACGCAGCGAGCAAAGGAAGAAATATGCGTCAGCTGCACAAGTTGAGAGGGTACATGAGATCGCCATCAGCGAACCTACCTAATCTCCGAGAGAGGCGTGGCTTTGTCTCTCTTCTTCTCCGCGGATTCTTTCTTCAGGAGCTCGAGCATCCCCTTTGCGTGCGCGGCGTTCTTGTTCGAGGACTCGATCACCAGTGCCAGCTCATTACTGATGGCTGCAGAGAAGGCATGGAAAGCGCACAGAAGACGGCATCAGCAAATGCATCAGAGACCACCATTCCACCAAAAACGAAAACACCGAGCCAAGTCAGGTGCGTACCATGCTCTTCCGTGGATGAGGTCGCGAGCGTCGCCTTCTGGTTCAACTCTGCGATCTTCTGGGTTCCTAAACTGGAGAAGCAAAAGCATTCGTTCGAAGGTGAGGATTTGTTTTGCTGCCTTGCTCCATCGAGTCCGAGTGTCGAGAGATCGTTTTGTGTGAAAGTTACCTGATGTTGGCCAAGTCCATCTGCATGTCTTCGACGTCTTTGAAGAACTGCTCCATGAACTTCGGCCGCACGACGCCATTGCTATTCAGGACAGCAAGAAGATCACTCAATTCCACGCGGTGACAACAAAAATGAAACGAAGCGAAACGAGCAGCACTTACGATCGCTGGCGACGCACAAAGCATACACAGACAAAAGGGAGAGAGAAAGTGGTCGAGAGATTTAGCAGCAACAACACAGGAGAAACCCAAAGTCCGCGACCATTTTCGACACAGGTGATTTGAGAAGCAGAATACGTACATCGACGTCGATCGCGACGTCCTGACCAGCCTGCGCCTTGCCCTTGATCTCAGCTAATCGATCCAGCATACTGTCTGTCTGCTCAGAGAGAAGCGATTCACGGGTTTTCTTCGAGATCAATCTGCCGCTCGGTGATCCGCAAACAGCACCAGCACCACTCGCTTGTTGTCTTTCTCGTCTCCTGTGCGGATCTCCAGAGGCGCTCAGGAGACCAAACAGGAACAAGTGGCACTTTCTCGCTTTCGGTGCTGATCGCATCAGCGAGAAGAAGCAGAAAGAGACGCGCATCTATTTATAAAAATGGGACGCGCAACATCCAGCAGCATTCCCAACTAATTGAAACCACCAGCAAAAAAACCTCTTGAGATATATCACAGTGTGAGAGCAGCGAGATTCAGCGCACTGTCGATGAAAGAAGTCGGGACACAAAGGCGGCGTATCTTCATTTGCTAGAAAACCAATCGATTGGATCTCCCAGCACCTTCACGTGCATGCACATCAAACACGAGCTCTACGGCTCTCAGCCTGCACTATTTCTGTCTGCTGTCTAGGTCTTCTTGACGATCTGGACAATGTCTTCGTCGTTGAGCACGTGCTCCTTGCCGACCTTCTGCGGCTGGTGCTTGACCGACGTGCCCCAGACCCAGGCGTACTTGAGCTGCTTGAGCAGCGACTTGTGGATGCGCAGACAGAAATCCTCGATCGTCGGCCGCTCCGAGTGCAAGATCACCGGCTCGTTGTAGTCGGGCATCTTTCCCTTGGGCTTGGTGTAAATACGGATCATGTTGCAGTAGTCCCAGATGCTCTCGAGCAGCTCGTCAAAGTTCCACTCGTGGTGCGCCGAGATCGCCACGTTGTGCGGGATCTGGTCGATGATCGTGAGCTCCTCGATCGTCAGCTGGTCGATCTTGTTGAGCACGTACAGGCACGGGATGTACACGCGGTTCCCCTCGATCACGTCCAGCAGCTGGTCCGCCGTCACGTCCTCGCGCAGCGTCACGTCGGCGTTGTGGATCTTGTACTCGTGCAGGATCTGGTACACGGTCTCAGCGTCCAGCTCGCTCTGCGGACACGTGGTCTGGAAGTTCACGCCGCCGCGCTCCTTGCGCTTCAGCACCATGTTTGGCGGCTTCTTGTTCAGTCTAAATGGACGTACAAACAAGCGTACAGGAACCACAATTAGCCCACGGAACTATCCCATGCGAAGACTAACAAACAACAATGCGCAACTCACCTGATGCCAAAGCCCTCGAGCTCGTGCTCGATGAGCTTCTTGTGCGTCGCGGGCTTCATCGCGTCGAGCACGATGAGGATCACGTTGCACGTGCGCGCCGTGCCGATGACCTGTCGACCGCGACCCTTGCCGTCCTTCGCGCCTTCAATGATACCGGGGAGATCGAGGATCTGGATGCGCGCGCCGCGGTAGTTGAGCGTGCCCGGGATGGCCGTGAGCGTCGTGAACTCGTACGACGCGGCTTCCGAGAACGTGCCCGTGAGCTTCGTGAGCAGCGTCGACTTGCCGACCGAAGGAAAGCCCACGAGCCCCACGCGCGTGTCGCCAGCCTTGTTCACGTCGAAGCCCTCGCCGGCGCCGCCGCCGCCCGACTTGGACCCGGCGTCCGTGATCTCGCGCCGCAGCTTGGCGATCTTGGCTTTGAGCAAGCACAAGTGCTTCATCGTCGCCTTGTTCTTCTGCGTGCGCGCGTACTCGGTCTCCAGCTCGTTGATCTTGAGCATGATGGACGACATGGTGGCGGACTGCTTCTGCGTTCTCCCTCCCTACCGGCTCGCTAGAAGAGTAGATGGACCGTGTCTGCTTGCCTGCTTTCTCGCGTGCTTTGGTGTCGCTCGAACGAATGCGAAATGGGACTCCATTGAGTTGTTGGCTGCACACGTTTGTGGCAGCAAGGCTTTTGTGTGTGTTTCCTGTGGCTCAAAAATGGTGATTTGGAGTTGCCTTGGGGTATTTGGGTACTATCTCAAACAAAGCTGGCATATTTGTGAGCATATGGGTATTTTGCTCCAGTTTTTGAAGTGAGGAGGTTGCGCGAATGTGCGCGTCACGTTTCTCGAATGTTGTCAGAACAAGGTTGCGTGACGGTGGCGCGAATGTGCGATTGTGGGACAACGCGCGACACCACATCACCAAAAATGCCAAAATGCAAAAATGCAAAAATGCAAAAATGCCAAAATGCCAAAATGCAACCTCGTGTTGCACGAAATGGATATTTTCACAAGCCATCAAAGATGCCGCGTCTTCACTCTACGCTAAAGTGTATATGCTCGCTCGCATGCCGAGCATATCAGCGTCATTCATCCAGTCACTCTTTCGCTTCCGTTGACGTCTGTCCGCTCTTGTTTCTGTTTTTTTCTCTCACTTCCCTGCTCGCAGCGTCTCCAGGTGGCGCTTGAGCTGCGGGACGTCGCACGACGGCAGACCGATCGGCGGCTCCTTGCCCAGCACGGTGTAGCGGTTGAAGATCTGGCCCAGCAGCTCGTCCTTCTCGCGGCGCTGCTGCAGACTCTTGGCCTTCTCCGGGTCCGTCGAGCCGCCCTGGCGCCAGTCGGTCTTGCGCGCCTCGGCCGCCTCCGCCGCGCGCGCGCGCTTCTCCGAGTTGGTCGGCTGGCGCACAGACGCGGCGTCACTTCCGCCTCCTCTCACTGCGGTCGTCGCATTCGCGTTCGGTCGCGCGCCGCCGGTCCGCGCCTGCGACTCGCTCACTGCCTTGAGCTGCGACTTGGACGAGCAGCAGCCCATGTTGCGCTGCTTTTGCTCAGTCTGATCAGAATGTGTCAAAGGCTGAACTGTTGTTCAAAGCGAGCCGGACTATGCCTCGTAAAACCGCAGCTGTCGGTTTTAACGAGCGCCATCGTCCAAAAGGGAAACTCAAGCCAAATATCATGCTTTCGCATGCGACGTGAGACAGCGTTTGCATTGAGAATGGAAGAAGCGCGCGGATCTGTGGAGTGATGGATTCTCTCAAGTGGCTCTTTCTTCTCGCGTCGCTCATACAGACACACAAGTGCGTGTATTCGTGTCTGAGGACACCATCACACTTGGCATCTGATTTGGTTTGTTTACCAGCAATTGCTTCGTGTCGCAATCGCGATTGCGTGCGAGTGTATCCATCGTCTATGTTAAAAAATGTACCCAAACTTCTCCAAACGCGAAAAGCTGCTCACAACGAAGAGCTGCTCAACGCGAAGGTGTCTAGAGATGTGTGATCAGAACGTCAGTCGAGAGCGGCAAAGACGCAATGAGGCGATGGATGGTTGTGTGTGTGTTGGAATCTCTTTTTTGCTTTTCTGTATTGAGTAGTGTGCGCTTTTCTTTTTTCATTCTCTCTCCTGCAGGTTTTGTGCTTGTATGTGATGTGGGTGTTGATTTGATTTGGTCGGTCTTGCGTGGTTGCTCCGTGTTGGGTGATTGCGTGTCGGCGTCTTCTGCTTTCGCAGCAGTGCGATTGCTTGTAGTGGCGGTGAGACTGACTGCCTGGGTTGACTTGCCGCCTTCTGTTGTTACTCCTGAATGAAATAGTTGAACAAATCACTAAGTGATACAATCCCTACGCAGCGCGTGTACTCGTCCACGCAGACCAGCCGGTGCGCCTTCACGGCCGCGAAGCGCTCAAAGATCATGTGCAGCGTGTCGGTCTTGTAGCACAGGTGGAGACCCTCCCCAGTGTTGCCCTGCACACGGTTTTAGAGCCAGCAGCAACGATGTTAAGATCCTCGAGGACGCAGTGAAGAACACAGTGCTGCAGACGTACCTCGGCAGCTTGGATCCTAAGAATGTCTCCCACAGGCATGTCTAATTGAGTGAGTGAGCGGTCTTTCACCAGTTCCTGCACAATCAGCAAACACCAGCAGCACTTAGTCATCAGATCAACATGCCACAGCTCAACACGCGAGCACGCCCCAGCATCAAACTTACGGTGACGTTCGATACACAATAAATATTGACAACCATGCCTAAAGTGTCCGCAGTGAAACAACCGATTAGTCAATAGTGCATATCGCCACAGTCGCACAGCAAACTCACAACAAGCAGCGAAAAGAAAGCACGCACCACTGGAATCCACGATCGGCAGCGCCGACACCCTTCTCTCCACCAGCGTGTGCAGCACGCGCACGAGCGGCATGTCTTCGGGCACTGTGATCAGGTTACTATACACACCAATGCCGAGGTCGAAGATGGGCTGGTCGAAAAGCCGTCGCTGCTCTCGGAACGTCGCGACCAGGAACTCCAGAATCCCGCTGTGAGTGATGACAGATAACACCGAATTCTGGATCGGATCTAGCACCGGGAGCCGATGCAGCCGGTTGTCGCGCAGCAGCTTGCACGCTTCGAGCAGCGAGTCCTCGGGCGTGATCGCGATCATCCCTTCGCGCTGCGGAGACATCGATAAGGACCGAGGGATCGCTAAAATGTGTGTGTGTGTGTGCCAAACAAGCAAAGCGCACATGATCATACACACAGGCGGTACTTTAGCAAACCAGGGCAACTCAACAGGAAGGAACATGGGGTTCGCACCTCGCCAGGACGCAATGCTGTGCTCTGCTAACTCGTTCATGGGCGATCCTCGGATGTAAAAATGACGCAAGATGTTGACAAAATCGGTGGCGGTGAACATGCCGACAAACTGGGCTTGGTCGGCATCCCAAATCGGAACAGATTTGATATCTGAGAGCATTGCGGCAGCGTGTCGGTCAGCACAATGAAGCCTCAACATCAAAGCGCACTCACACACCAAATACTGCTACTCACCATGCTCAACCATCGCGAAAAACGCCAAATTGATCGGAATCTTCACATCAAACACCACCACCTGTTGGATTTCGACACAAGCACGCTCGTCAGCAAATGCGTCACCACGATAGTGCACACCACTGCGCACATTGAGACGCTGACTGGATGAGTAGGAGCGTACCTTCCCACTGTTCTTGATCAATTCGTAGCACTGGTGCTCCAGCAAGAACGCTCGGATCACCTTGCGCGCTTCTTTCACGATGTCAAACGTCGACGCCTGCGACAGATCGAGCGCCGAGGACGACGAGTGCAGCGAATTCGAGCTCCCGTAGTCGCCATTCAGGCTGAACGAGAGCCCTGGGGACCCCGAGCCTCGTCTCTGCGCCGCTCCTGCTCCCCCTCGCGCACCAGGACCCCCGGGTGTCCCGTCCCCGTCCCCCATGTATGCGTCCTGGATCGGCACGGAGATGCGTGGCATGCCCGCGGTCATGTCATTCGGACCGCCGCCGCCAAACGCCGAGTCGTGCTGCCGGTTCGCCTGCTGCTGCTCCTGCGTTGACCGGCCGCCTCCATCCGCGCCGTAGTACCCTTCATGGGACATGCCTTCCCCCCGCTTCCTCTTGCGATCCGCGAGCGTAGTGCCGACTTCTCACACAAACAACTCGGCGAAAGCCCAACGAATCGACGACGATTCAGTAGCGACAAAAACAGCAGTGACAGCAAATCGACGACGACCCCCTTCACAGCAAGACGCTCTGCGCTGTTGCTCGTCTCGCTCTCTGTGTGTGTCTCTCTCTCTGCGGTAATAACCAGCCAGTACTGAGCCTTTGTCTCTGCTCTTCTTCTCGCGCGTGCGCGTCACGCGTTTCCCTTTCTCTCTCTCTCGCTCGCTCGACCTTCAAGAAGCAGACGGACGGACGACCAGGCGTCTGTGCGTCACCTCCCTCGCTCTCCTCTGTGTATCTGTGTGCGCGTGGAGTACGCAGCGGGCACAGCTCTTCTCGATCTCTTGGGCAGGCAGGCGTGTGTGCGTAGCTCTTGACTCAGCTTCTTGCTTTTCTGCGCTTTTGTTCTCCCACACAAAAGAGAGCGAAACTCGTGTCGTACCGTAGATATTCTTAACAGAAGCCCCCTTGTGCACTGCATTCGAACTTTCAACCAATCATAGCGCCGAGCGACACTTTCCAGCCAACCAAATGGAAGGAAAAAACAAAGGTGACGAAAAGAGATGCTGATGAGATGAGTGGAAAGGGGGAAAGTGTTAGGTTCGCATGGGTGTGACGAGCACTAAGTCCGCCTCGTCGAAACGCTTTTGCTTTTTAGTTCATGATGTCGAAAACGCACTTATTGACCAAATGGAGGGCAATGATCACTTTCATCGCGCCACTTTGGATGGGAATGCTGGCTGGCGCGATGTGATCCATTGCTATGCAGAGTAGCTCCCTCTCTGCCTAAGACTGTGTGAGGAAGCCCTGAAACGCATGAGATTGACTGTTGAGTTCGTCAGTCAGGGAGGGAGGGCTGGTTTTCTTCTGCAGTTCCAGAAGCTACTCGACACTCCTCCTCCACACTCATCTTGGTCGCACGAAGCACAAACCCACATGTGCATATACTTTCTTGATGATTCTGGCGATCCAGTTATCTTTCTATCAGCAATAACAATCTGCTGTCTACTAAGTCGAGTATTGTTGGTTTATTGAGGTGCAGCGCTGTTGCTCTCATCTCTCTCTCTCTCTCTACCGATCCTCTAGAACAGCGGCAGCTCTATGGCGCTATCTAGATGCGTCTAGAAAGCGACTTCGAGAGACTTCGATCCGCTGCTTGTGTGCATTCGTGTGTGTGTGTGGTTGGGTCAGCAATGACGCTGCGCTTACTGGTAGGCGCTCTGCTGCTTGCACTGGTTCAGCGCGTCCAGGTAGAACTGGCACGCCGAGATGTCGTTCATCTTGGTGTTGAGGCACTCCATGAACGCCTTCTGGTCGTTCGCGCAGAGTGGCGCCGCCGCGGCGATCGACGCAGCTGGGGCGGCCGCTTGCTGGGCTGGCTGCTCCTTGTCGCTCGAGCCGAACGAGTCGACGACCGAGTTGACCGCGTGGCGCGCGACGGCGCTGCCGGTGCCGAACGCCATGCCTTCCGCGACCGTGCCGAGGAGACCGCCCATCATGCTGCTGCTGCTGCTCTGCGCGGCAGGCGCTGGGGCGGACGACACAGTCGCTGGCGCTGGCGCCGACGGAGCCTTCGCTGGAGCTGCTGGAGCAGGCGCCTTGCGCGCTGGGGAGGCTGGAGCGGAGCGACGGGAGCGAGCCATTGTGCTTGTGTCTTGCGTTCTCTGCTACTGTGCTTGTGAGGGCTGAAGCAAAAGTGATTGTGAGCCGCGAACAGTGTTTTGTTGGATGATGGATGGAATGAAATGACTCGAGTCGAGCTGCTCACAGACAACACTTGCCTTTGATCAACATTCTCGAATGGTCTGTGAGATGCAGTCGAGTCTCGACTCGATTCACAAACGGCCATTTACAAACATTCTGTCTGCGACCTTGCATCAACAAGTGCCATCTGACAGAATCTGATTGCTTCACACGGGAGTATCCAGAGCTGTTCTGCTAGATAGCTAAGTGTCTGATGCGCTCCAGCTTGTGCAAGGCAAGACTCCATGACATCGCATTGCATAGTCCACGGGATCGATCGTGCATCCTGCGCTGTCGGAAATCCAATCGAGAGACTCCTTCAGAGACAGCTCTTTGGTTGCCTGCAAAGAGCGGCGCTGTTGACATCCTTGCAGCAGTGCGTACGCAAATAATGTGTGCACATTTAGGAAGCAAAAGTTGCCTCAGGGGGTGACGCGTTGACTGCGCTCTGCGCTACACTCGATTCCGAGAGCGAGAGCTGCTCGGCATCAGATTATGACGAGAGCGAACGCGAGTGTGGAGAGAGCGTTCGCCTGCGAGTGCACAGTCGGATCATGCAGCGAGTGCGAGAGCTCCGCGACGCATACATCAACAAGTTTGTCCATCCAGATGCATGAGGACACCACCACCAGTGACGACGTCAGGAGTGGGCGACCTCGAGCTCCTCCGGCAGGACGTGACCAGCGTCGCAGTGCAGATCCTGGAACGCCATCTCCATCATCACGAAGAGCTCGAGCAGCACCAGAGGCAGCGAGAGCTGGAGCCAGAGACTTCGTCTATAGAGCTCCGACTGGTGCACCGCATGCTCGCGAAGGAGAGCAAGTTGCTCATGCTCCAAGCTCAGATGTCGCACTCGGGTCACCGAATGGGCACCGCGAATACCGACCAGAGTGTATCAGCATCCACCTGCATACAAGCTGCTGGCTCCTCAAAAATGAGCTGAGTGTCAATTCAATTTGTGCCCAATAGACAAGTCCTGTCGTCGCGAATGATGAGTTGCATTTGCCTAGTGTTGCTGCGTGCAGCAAACTGCAGCAGCAAACCCCCTCACACGTCTCACACGTCTCAGTAGCGAGTGCAGTGCAGCACCTGAGTCGCTCTCTCGCACGAGACACCCGAGCAAAAAGCCACAGAGCTGAGCGCGTCGTCACCAATCAATCCGCGCATTCGTCTACAAGAGCTCAAATTAAGAACAACTCGGTATCCAAAACGCCAATTGTACAATATGATTCTGCAATGTGGCACAAGCTGCGATCCGAACGAGTTCGAGCGACGAACGAGATCTCTAGAGAGAGAAGGAGAGAGGCTGGCACTGGACAGGTGGTGAGCAGGCAGGCGGCCACAGTGTTGCCACACAAGATGCACACAGTACCGGCAAGGTCGTGTCATCCAGCCATCCGAGCCCCTTCAACAAACGCCACTCGCTTTGCATCCACGGATTTTATTCACGCAGTGAGCTTGCACAGGAGAGCACACAACAAACTTGCTGCTAGACACCAAAGCAAGGAAACATGCGCAAGCTAAGCGCAAGCAAGACAAGCAAGTGTGCATGCAGAGCAACGTTTGCGCGTGTGCAGTCACCAAGTGCAAAATGCACGCGCAAGTCGAGAACAGAGAGAGAGAGAGAGAGAGAACGCTGCGAAAAAGGAGAAAAGTCTTCTCTGCACACACTTTGTGAAAAATTGTTTCTAAATTTCAGCTCTTTCTGACGAATCGTCACGCAACTTCAATGCGACATGCACGGCTTCAACACCCGAGCACAAAATGACTTGGATAAAGTATGCTCAGCTGTTTCTTTATCGCACGCACGCCATTTTCGAGCTATTCGAATCTCTGTCTTGGTGGCGGGTTTTCTCTTTCTCTACCCATCGTGCGAGCACGCAACCCGGCCCACCCAGCAAGAACTCAACACAACTTAAAAACAAGCAACCACAACGCAAAAAGCAACTAGCAAGTGCAACAAGCAGGCAAGTCTTGCACGCACAGCACCACCGCACCGCGAACGACACAACCCACAGCCAGTATGCTCAAGAGCGAGAGCAATGAAGACACGACGACGACCATGCTGGACGACCGGGAGCTGCTGATCCTGGAGCGCCAGCGCACGGCAGCGCTGGAGACCGAGGTGAAGCAGCTGCGCGGCGCGCTCGTGCAGCTGGGCGAGTCGACCGAGATGGAGGAGGAGCGCATCACGAACCGCCTGATCAAGCGCCTCGCGGAGCTCAAGAGCGAGAAGGAGGCGCTGGCGCTCGAGGTGGAGCGCGAAGAGGAGCTGCTCACCAACTCGCTGCAGAAGAAGCTCAACCAGCTGCGCAAGGAGAAGGTGGACCTGGAGAACCGACTCGAGCACGAGCAGGAGTACATTGTGAACAAGCTGCACAAGCAGCTCGAGGCTGCCAAGCTCGAGAAAGAGCGGTTGCTGCACGAGCTCTCGTCGGAAGACCACGCGATGCGCAAGGCGCTCGAGTCGCAGGTCGCGAAGATTCTGAACGAGAAAGTGCACTTGGAGAACGAGCTCGAGCAGGAGCAGGAGTTCCTCGTGAACCGGCTGCAGAAGCAGCTCGCGCTCATCCAGACCGAGCGCCGCCGCACGGAGCGCAAGATGGCCAAGGACAATGTGTTGCTCTTTGACCAGCTCCACGCCAAGCTCGAGCTGCTGCGGCTCGAGAGCGGCGACAACGTGAACGCGCTCGCGGACGCCATGAGCCGCGCGGTTCTCAAGGTCAAGGACCAGCAGCTCAAGAAGGTCAAGGACGTCCCGACGGGCAACAAGACGTCGAAGGACGACGCGAGTCTTGCCGGTTGGTCGTACTCGTCGAACTCGACCAAGGAGCCGCAGCACAACCAGTTCACCACGCCCGAGGGCTTTCCGTACCAGCACATCCGCCGCGGCACCATGTAACCAGAGCAGCAGAAGCTATCCGTTCGTTCGAGACCGACTGGGCTGAAGTGTCTGCACGAATGGTGACGACGGGCATGTGTCTGTTGTGTGAGTGCTGCTGCATGTCAACTGCAATGCTGCGTTGTGTGTGTGTATTGCGTATCCATCCATCTGCTGCGAAAACAAGTCCGGCCAACTGTCGCTCCTCCCCAGAAGACCCCACTCCCTCCCTCACTCGACGAATGCGAATGCGAACACGAACATGGAGAGAGACGAAGGGATCGATAGGATCGCTCTTGCAGCAGCAGCAGCAGCAGCAGCAGCACGAAAGAAACCCCGAAGCCAAACCAACCGCTGCAGTCGTCGACACCTTTGCGCTTTACTTGAAACTCTTTAATCAACTATCGTATTTTATCCAGTGGCAACCACACATGAACGCATTCGGGTCGGCGGAATCCGTCGTCTTAAATAACGCAGTTGGTACGATTAATGATGCATAAACACCTTGCCCTCTCTTGACTGATCCGTCTTCTACCTATCATCGCTTCAGCTGAGCGCCTGGCGGACGAGCTCCTTCTGTCGCTCGGTCAGAGTCGTGGGGAACTGCACGTCAAACTCGACAAAGAGGTCGCCGCGCTGGTTCGGGCTCTTCTGCAGCGGCATGCCCTCACCGGCAAACACCTTGCGCATGCCGGGCGTGATCACGCCGTCGAGCCGCATGTCGATGTTGCGATTGTCCAGCGACCGGATCGTCAGCGTGCCGTTGCCCACGAGCGCGTCCTTGAGCGACAGCTTCGCGCGGTACACGAGGTGGTCGCCCTCGCGCTTGAACTTGTCGTGCGCCTTCTCCTTGATCACGAACACGATGTCCTGCGGCGGGCGGTTCGGCAGCGCGTCGCCCTGGCCTTCAAACGTGATCTTCGTGCCGTCTTTCCACCCTGGACGCACGTTCACCTCCAGGATCTTCTGCTCTTCTCGAATTTGCTGCGAGGCTTCGTCAAACGCCTTGCGCGTGATCTTGAGCTTCTTCGTGCAGCCCGAGTAGAGCTGGTCGAGCGTGCACTCCAATTGCACCTTGAGCTTCTCGGGCTTGCTTGCGCCGCCACGACCGCCAAACATATCGTCCATGCCGCCGCTCATACCGCCAAAGCCGCCTCGGCCACCAACGCCGCGCATACCACCGCGACCGCGTCCCCCAAACGCCGAGCCAAACATCGACATCGGATCCATGTGCTCCGCCTCATTCGGGTTCGACGTGCCAAAGAACTGCTCAAAGATCTTGGACGGGTCCGTCGAGTGGAAGTTAAACGCGCCAGCGCCGCCTGGGAACCCCGATGAAGACGACGAGAAGCTCGAGAAGCCGCCGCCAGGACCCGTCGACGAGAACGAAAAGCCGCCTGGAACGCCGCCAGCAAAGCCCCCCATGTCCGGACTCTGCGGGGACGAACCGCCACCAGCCTTCAGCCCTTCCTCGCCGTACTTGTCAAAGATCTCGCGCTTCTGCTTGTCGCTCAGCACCTCGTACGCCTCGCTGATCTCCTGGAACTTGCCCTGCGCCTTGTCCTTGTCGTTCGGGTTCTTGTCCGGATGCCACTTGAGCGCCAGCTTGCGGTACGCCTTCTTCAGCTCGTCGTCGGTCGCCGTGCGCGCCACGTTCAGGATCGCGTAGTAGTCCTTGCCCATTGTTGCTGTGACTTGTGTGTCTTGTTTGTATCTTGTATCTTGTTCCTTGTTTGCTTGTTTGCTTGTTGGCGTTTTGGGAAATGAGCATTTATGAGCGAGTTCTGCTTCAACAACAACAAAAGCATAAACGATGTGAAACAAGCGACAATGCCGTAAATTTCCATCCTGGTTCCGAATATTCGCGAAAATTCTCGATTGAATGATTTATCCGAGGCGTGCGATTGGCTAAAACATGCAATCGAGCAACCAATCTGCATGAGATAAGCTGGCTGATCTCGAAGTTGCGAGACTGCAACTTTTCGCTGTGCTCTGCATGTCACTCAAGCCACATTTTTTGGCTCGCTTGTCTATTCGAAGCCCTTCATTGTGAGATGACTGACCATCACGACCACAAGGACGACGCTGAGGTCGCTGCACTCGGTCCGTCTCGACGACTCCTATTCACATCAGTAGCAGTGTCAACAGCAACAGTGTCCACCTGTGCGTCTCCTGCTTCTCCGTCGCTGGTCGGCGGCGGCCGCAGGAACTCGGGCAGGAACGTGCTGCGGTGCTGGTTGCGGCGCAGCATCTGCATGAGCACGTTGTCATTCTCCTTGCGCGTCACGCGGTAGCTCGAGGACGGGCGCGGGTCGCGGATCGGCAGGAACATGCGGAACGACTGCGCCTCGCGGTAGCTCTTGATCGTGTCGGGAAGCTCCGCGTCGCGACGTAAAGATCCGTAGCGAGACTGCAGCAGGATCTGCTGCTGCTGTCGTTGATTGCTGGCTTGGTCTGCAGTAGAAGAAGGCTCGGACGTTGTGTTGGTGTTCTTGTTGTACTTCTTGTTGCGCAAGAGCTCGTGGACGTTGACGAGCTTTGGTCGCAGCATGGCTTGCTGGCAGCTCGTGCACATCTCGACTTTCGGCAGCCCTGGGATCACTTTCGAGCAGTTGCAAGCGCTACACATCCAACAAACACAGAGTGTCACTTCATTTGCGTTCATATCGAATCGAGAACCAATCGAATGGTGTACGTACGTGAGCCTGTCGCGCTCGGTCTTGGACTGGCCGATGAGCTCCGTGATCTTGCGCATACGTCCGCACTCGCGGCCGCGTACTGCTGCGAGAATGTAGTCGCCCGCTGTGTGCAGTGCGGCATCTTGGTCCGTGGAGCCCGTGTCGTTCACGATCTCGACGATGCCGCGCACAAACACTTCGACAATGTCGTCGTCGATCTGGCAGTAGAGGTAGCAGAGCGAGATGTTCACGGGGCGACTTGAAATCGCAGAGCCGTGGGGTTCGGACTCGGGCTCCAACTGCATGGACTTGAGCAGCTGGTACCCAAAACGCCGTCCGGACTGGATCGTGTGGATCCCCGTGCGCTGTTCAATCACAATCGACACAAACACCCACAGACAGCATATCTGCATCAGACTACTCCCCATCAGACACTGCAAATCTCGATATAAAGGCGCACCTCCACGTAGCAGAGCTGGTCGACGACTCCAGACACATGGCTCTGTTTTTCGAGCCACTTGACGCCAAAGAACCGGAACGGGTGGTCGTTGTCTTCGGTCTCGAAAGTCTGCAGCACGCCGCAGTCTTCAAGCGCCTCGTCGCCGAACTGGATCGAGCAGTTCGCGAGCATGTCCTGCGTCGTGTCCGCGTAGAGCCCCGCCATGACCGTGTCCAGCGACCCGCGCAGCTTGCCGATGCAGAACGCGCTCACCATCGTGCTCGGGGTCTGGATGTACGACCCGCGTCTCTCGATCCCGATGCTCATGCGCTCTGACTTGGATCGAGCACGACCTCTAGTACGGCTCTCTAGAGCTTCTTCGCCTGGCACTACTGGATCCAGCTGCTCATGGATCTCGTCGTCTTCATCCTCCATCGTGGACACGAAGCTCTTCATCATGCGCTGTTCGACGCGCTCCTTGTACACGCTGAGCCCGCGCTCCTGCTTGATGAGCACCCAGCGTGCCGGGTCCACCTCGCGCTTGCGGCGCCGCACAAAGCCCACGTACCGCTGCACGGATCTGGCCACGATCGCGTCGCTCGTGCGCGCATACGCCAGCAGCGCGTCCTCTTCCTCTCCGTGCTCGTCTTCATGCTTGTTGTCCTCTGGCTGGTCAGGCTCACTCTCTCGCTGTTGCGCAGGCGCTTGGCATGGCGCGGAGCTCTCAGTGTCAGTCATTATGGATGGGAGCGCGCGAATGCCGATATGTCTCCATCAGTGGTCGACGTCGTAGCTGGTGGTGGTGTCATGTGGGGTGGAATGTGGTGACTGATCTGGCAACAAGCTGATGATGCGCAAATGACTCGGGTCGGGTCTGGGATGTGGGTCCAATGTGGATGGTGAAACCCGGGTTTGAGTTATTTTGCTTGAGTGTTGTAGGGAAATGGGTGGGTATTCTGCGAGGTTGTGAAAACGGGTGAGACCTGTGGAACTGATGGAGAGGTCTTCAGACGTGATTCCAAACTTCAACACAGATTTCAAAGCCACTTCTGCCAGACGAGCGCAGTTTTACAGGTTTATGTGTTATGCAGGGACTCTTTGAGCGTCAGTTGATGCACATCGGATTGTGGGTACATGTGAATAGAAGCCGGATACTGAGGCATAGTGGACAAGAAGAAAAGAGTCGCTTCCACGCGTTTTCAAGGCGACATCGCGCAAGCTTTGCCGCGTCCGTTTCTGCTGTCGTTGTTTGTGCAGGAGTGAGCGACTCGTCAGGTGAAGGTCCATTTTGCAGACGACTTGCGAGTGCGTGTATCCATGTTGAGGAGTGTTGGCTGCAGATCGAGATCCACATTACCGGTATACTGCGATGCGAACCGGTGTTTGAGCTGTTTTGAGCCAGAACTGCAAAAGAACACGCCGCAAAATTTCGCTGTGGTCGTGCAGTGGGTACACTTTACCCATACTCTCTTCAAGTCAGTCATCGCAACATGACAAAGTCAGACAGGGTCTCGACATTATAAAGAGGCATCTGTCAGCCACACTCCTCTTTATAGCATGCAGCCTGTCTACAATCGTTGCGAGGACGCGCGAAACACAGCAGAATCCGCCTGCAGAGTGCACTCCCGTCCGCGGCACAAATGAATTCGATGCAGCACGCTGGCTTTCGATTCTGGTTCAGTGCGACTGCGCCATGTCCAGAAGCAGCAGCTACATGCGGATTCGGCGGCGTGAGGGAGGTGGCAAGACCTGACCGACCGTCAGATTAAATGTGACTGTCTCCCAGATCTCATTGTGTCGCGCGAGTTCTGTCCGACAGTCTGATTTTGCAACGGGTACGCGTTACAAGAGGGCACGAGTCCTCTAAAGTACGAGTGGCTCGAATCTGAGCCTATCAGTTCCCGCCAGCTCACTTCGTCACAAGCTCGAGTTGTCGAGTTGCGCGCGCATTTGCTTGCAAAGTTGGCTGTTTTCTGATGATACAATCACCGAAGTACTGTATGCGACTTGATTAGCACATGTTCTAGAACACAATCGACCGCCTCCCTCACCACCAACCAGCAACCAGTACACGCATCCTCCTCATCCAAACAGCTCACCTGTTGCTGTTGCGGATTGCGCGCGCTCGTCTGCGCCACTTGAGCCAATTGGCGCGCGACTTGCCCTCCTCGCGTGAGTAAACAAAGCTTGCGACACGACAACAGCCGCAAAACAAAACAACCAAACAAAACAACTGCGCTTCTTGTTTCAGGTCCGTCACAACCGCTTTTACTGAGTCATTAGCAAGCGAATCCAGCAGCAGCAGCAGCTCGACTCAGCGAACGAACAGTCGCACGCGCAAGTCTTTGTGGCTGCACTTGTTTAACACTCGCGCGCAGCGTCCGCGACAGCAGCAACAGCTCCAACACATCCAGCAAGCCCCGTCCACCAAACCATGTTGACGCCTGCGCCTTCCATGCCGGCGATCGCCACAGGCTTTGTGCGCAAGCTGTACCGCATTCTGGACCAGGAGAGCGGCGCCGTGATCAGCTGGACGCGCGGCGGCACGGCCTTCGCGATCTTCGACGACGAGCGGCTGAACGAGCTCATCCTGCCGAAATACTTCCGCGGGCGGCTCTGCGCCTTCCGCCAGCAGCTGCGCGAGCACGGCTTCCAGCAGCTGCTCGCGAACGAGGTGGCGGTGGCCATTACGCCTGTCGCCTCTGACAGTTCGACGCAATGCACGTACTTTCACGAACACTTTGTGCGCGGCTCGCCCGGACGCCTGAGCCAGATCACGCGCACGCCGCTGCCGCGACGACGCATTTCGAGCCGCAAGAGCAAAGTTGCTGGTGGTGGTGGAAAGCGCGCGGCTCCTTCCGCTGTGGTTGCGACGAAGACTAATGATGCGAAGAGCAGCAGCACGAGCGCCAAGCGCGCACGCGTGGATAGCAATACTGCGTCGTCCACGTCGAATGCCTCGAGTGCCACCTTGTCGTCGTTGTTTGGCTCTTCTTCGGGCTCAGCCTCGTCATCGACTGTGCCGACTAGCGGCATCTCGATCATGAAGGACTTTGCGTTCACTGCGACGGCGCCAGTAGTGCGATATCACCAGCCCCAACAATACCAACAACAGCAGCAAGTGAAGAAGAACCCGCTGTTCTCGAACGAGAGCGACCCGAGCTTTGGCGACTGGCTCAGTCTCGACGACATCTCGCCTGCACCTGGCATCAGCGGCACGGGGTGCTCAACTGGCGCTGGCGTCACGACCGACATTTCGTTCTCGGAAGACGTGCTCGGCGCGCTCATGAACCTCGTGAACACCTCCATGTCGACCGCCTCGGTGACGGGAGCGACTGGGGCTGCGATCCCGACGTCTTCGTGCGGAAGCGCGACGTCGTGCGCCGCGCAGGAGAAGAAGATCTGCAACGGGACTGTCAGTAGCAGCCTCAACATCTCCAGCAGCAACAGCAATTCTAGAGGCGTGTGCTCGGCCAAGAAGAAAGCGATGGCGTCCGGCGCGGTGTACGAGACCCACCAGTTCTCAGAAGACACGATCAACTCGATGATGCTGTGGCTCGGCAGCAGCGGCTCGACGTAGAGGAGGAGAGCAACCGTCAGCAACAACATAGAAGAGCACAGCAGTACCAGATCAACCAAGCAATCAACCACCCAACCCAATCAGTCAAGCAGCCAGTCGAAGAAGCGTTTTGTCGTAGAGAACCGAGCGGCTCTGAACAGCATCGCGGCGTCCGTGTGTCTCAGTTAGACCCGAGTCGAGTCGAGTCGATGTTCGCTTGCCGCCTCCATCAGCAGAAACATTCCATGTCATGTCCGGCCGCCCATTTCCACCTCTGTACCTCCAACCACCAGCAACCTGAAGAAACAAGAATCACTGCATTGTGTGCATGTGCGGGACGGCCGCCCCATTTGCATACTCCAGCTCTCAACTGAAAGCTCAGGCACGACAAACAACAACGAACGACAGAGAGCAAGGAAACGAGAAACAGCAAGTCCAGTCTCCGCCACAGATGAAGCGACTCAAGACTCAGAAACAATCCATCGGCAAACCACTGAGAGCAGAATCGACGACCAACCACCCATTTTCAAGCACGCCATCTTCCGCAAGGAAGCCAAGCACCGTTCGAACACGCGCGCGCAAGTGGTGGCAAAAGAAAGAACAATAGTGCATGCATGAGGCAGCAAGCAAGAGAGGGAGAGATTATGATCCATAGTACAGCTTTGTGTTGTGGTTGTTTGCTGCGGATAATGAGAGTGAGATGTTGTTCATGGAGATCGGAGCTCTTCGTGACCGACAGACTCACAATCAGGAGAATCGCAGCCTTTCAGGATCCAGTCCGCTGTCCATCCTTCTTTCAAGTGGTGATGAATTGCTCACTAGAGCCCAAGTGGCTGCATGATGGAAGACGCATCGATTTGAGTTGGGGAGAGACATCCGCTTGATGCACGCAAGTGAGACCCATGCAGGCTGCCAGTCGCAGCGAGCGAAATCGCTGTGAAGGAAGAATGAGGCGCCAAATGCCTCGTCATATCGACCAAATGACTCCTTCGCGCTCAAAAAGCCCTCGATCTCTTCACAGAGACACCTTCCCAGACATACAAACAGCTATACATATGCAGTATAAAGAGGCTCATCAGCAGCTTTACAGAGGCGAACCTCCGTGAGGTTCAAATTCATCAGCACAAACCTCGTTACGAGTAGGTGAGTGAACCCAGTTTCACTTCGTCCTCCATTTCAGCCAATCAACAGCCATCGATCTCGATTTCGTCCAACCACAACTCACAGTTTCCCCATTTTCTCACATATTTGTCAAACTTGACTCTCACTGACATGAAAGGGGGAATTCGGCATCAATCGACAACAAACACTCCATCTCATCATGGCAGCGGGCATCGCCACGGGCTTTGTGCGCAAGCTCTACCGCATCCTGGATCTCGAGAGCGACACCGTGATCAGCTGGGACGCGTCTGGCGCCTCGTTCTCCATCCACGACGCCGAGGCGCTCAACGCGAACGTGCTCCCAAGGTACTTTCGCGGTCGCCTCTGCGCGTTCCGCCAGCAGCTCGTGGACCACGGCTTCGAGCAGCTCGAGTGCGAGGACAACGAGACGCGCGAGGTGTACCGCCACGAGCACTTTGTGAAAGGGAAGCCCGCGCAGCTCAGTCTCATTGCGCGCGTGCCCAAGCCCAAGCGCCGAGCGCAGCAGCAGCAGTCGGTCACGGTCACGATTGGAGCCGCCAACAATGGAGCGACGAATGCGATGATGCCCGCGCTGCTCCAGATGAAGCAGCCGCAGGCTCGGTCGCTGACCGTGACGCTGAATGCTGGAGCTAAGCGCCCGAGTCCGAATGCGAGTGCGAATGCGAGTCAGAGTCAGAGTCAACAGCAGAAGCGGATGCGAGGCGAGGAGTCGTCTCTGATGGTCACGGCCAAGCTGAACAACAGCAACCGGACTCCGAATGGTTCTGGTGCTACTACTGCACCTCGCTCCAGTAGTAGTACTGCTAGCAGCAACAGCAACCCGCTGTTCTCGAACGAGCCGGACTCGAGCGCGCTCTCGTTCGCGCGGCTCGCTGAGAGCGGGCTGCTCCCGCACAGCTCGGACTTGCCCGAGCCGATCAGCTACCTGGCCAAGAGCTTCCAGTCGAACTCGAATCCGCATAATGGAACCGCAGCAAGCCAGGCACTAGCTCAAGCGCCTGCTCGCCTGGCAGACCCGCCGATGTTCTCGGACGACCTCTTCCGCTCGGCGCTGATCTTCCTCACATCCACGTCCACGACCGGCGTCGAGCCACCTGCTGCTACTGGTGACGCTAATGGCAGTGTGGACACCAGTGGCAACATGACCGTGCCGTCCAATTTGCTGTCGATGCTGCTCGCGTCGTCAACGTCCGGGATGCTCCCCGGGTCCTCTACAAATGGCAGCTGGGGGTCGTCGGGTGTGTCGTCGAACCCATTGTTCAGCGACCAGAGCACCTGTGACGACGAAGAAGACCAGGACAGCATCTGGAACCTGCTGGTCGCGTCGTCCGTGGACCGCGTGAAGAGCGTGATCAGCGACCTGGAGACCCCGCAGGAGCGACTCAAGGTGATCCTCGCGGAACGAGAACGACTGGAGGAGCAGCGCAAGAAGTTCAGTCGCGCGAACAACACGATCAACATCGGCTCGGGGGTGAAGACAAGCAACACAAACTCAAGCTCAGTGGCGCCAAAGAAGAGTACGAACCCGCTGTTTGCGAAGACGACTCCAGCACCAACAGTCCCAGCGACGACGAGTTCTTCGAACCCGTTGTTCGCCAAGACCGAGACGAAGAACCCGCTGTTCGCGAAAGCGTCGTCCGTGTTCTCGCAGAACCCTCTCTTCGCCAAGCCCGCACCAAAGGCTACAACAGCAAATACGAGTCAGCAGCAGAACAGCAACCCGCTGTTCGCAAAGTCCACCAAGGCGACGTCATCGACTGCTGGAACCTCCAACTCGAATACAGTGATGCTGGGAGGTCGAAGTGGCGCAAGTGCAGGGACAGGAGCTGCTGCGGGAGGTGCTCCGAATGAAGACGATCTCTGGCGGCTGCTCATGTCGTCGTCCATCGACTCGTTCCGGCGCATCGGCGAGTTCGAAGTCTGATAGGGGGTTGCGACCCAGAGCTGCTCACATGTTGGACCAAGCCAAGACATGTATTGCCTACCACGCCACAGCCCAAGCCTCCGTTTAGGTCGCTGCCGCTCTCGCTGACATGTATTTTGGATTGTGTTGTATTCGCCATTTGTTTTCTATTTAACATTGTCAGCAAGAGAGAGAGAGAGAGAGAGAATGAGGTACTGGCACCTTCACCAGTTCAATCAAAGCCCAAGCAAGCAAGCCAGTCTTCCGCCATGCACCTCACACCAATTGTTGATATTGATATATGGCTTGCCATCGCAACCAGCTCGAGTCTTTCTTTCTTTCTTCAGCGAACACCAGATCGTGCGTGTGAATGAATGGCTTGGAGTGCGAATGAAATGAGTCCGGAACGAGGACGTGGTTGTTTGTGTGCTTGCGCTGGATGGCATTCATTCATTACTCTGGCAACAACCAGTTTCAACATTGGGGCAGCGTTGATAGCAAAACGAAAGGTGGTGTCGTCAAGGGCAGAGGAGAGAAAGAGAGTGTGAGTGAAAAGAATAGCAGAAAGGCTGGGTCGTGAACTGCCACATCCATACAACAACTGCACCCACAGCGCGCACTGCTGCAATAGACAACGAGATTCGATCCCCATCAATTTGACATTGGTCACGAAACTGGTTGATTCATTCTCATCCTACTTTATGCAAAAAGACAACTCACATCGAGAAACTACGGAAGAAGAGCGACGCTACGCTACCCTTTCTGTCTCGCCTTTGACCTGACTCC
>JAASFO010000640.1:0-16084 GCA_023333815.1 Globisporangium recalcitrans
AATATAAGCAGAAAGTGATGTTAGAAGCATTCGCCCGCGGCGTGTAACCATGCTGTGAGCGATTGAGATTTCAGGTTTCTTAATCTATTGCGGTAGATAAATAGAATATCCTTTCCTTCGACATACACGCAGAGCATTCGCATTACATTCGCAGTAGCACAGCCAGCGTAGCTCCTCGTCGAATGGCTACACAGACACGGAAGTGCAGAAGACAGAAGTCGTCTTGTGTGTGTGTGTGTGGTGGCATACCTGGCGCAGCTGTTCGCTGGCGTGTGGGCTGGAGAAGTCGACTTCAGGGATCTGCAGCGTCATGGCGAGAGAATGTGGGAGAGAGAGAGAAAGAGAGAGTCTTCGACTTGAGTCGCCTGCTCTTATATAGGAAGATGTGCAATCACACCCCTCTATAAGCACGCTGCTGTGTTTCTCACTGGTTTAGTTGTTACGAACGACAGGTGAAAGCTGACAAAGATCATGAACACGCTGCAACACATCGCATCTTCTCTGGCATGTTTCATTGACTTTGTGAAAGCACCAACGAAACGAGCTGCCAGGGTTTTGTCTGTCCATCTTTCTCGACTAGGTATCTATTCCCTGGTGTCGCCTGGGGTCTATCTGCATCATTGCGGTTATGCTCGCAACTGCACATACTTGGGGCAAGCGCAGACTCGATTCAATCGTGGCGCCAAGTGCACCAGTGCACGCCATTGCTGAACAAGGTTGGAATCAGCCGCTCTCGCAGTTGGTTGCAGTATCAAGTCCCTGTGTGGGGAAAGAGAAGCCGCGATTGCTAGCTGCATTTCCTTCCCCCACTTGCTCGTTTCGGGCTTGGCTGTCTCGACGTTGAAAAGCTCCAACCTTGGAGTTTTGCTCAGAGCTTGTACCTCCCAGCAGCTCGCATGCTTTCCGACTCGGAGTGCTCGCACTCGCTTTCTATCTGTAGCCAGAGGTGCCCAATAACTCGTTGAACGTGCTTGCTGAGCCGCAGTCTACGACGAATGCATTGCATGCGATGTGGCCGACGCATTCGCGAGCAATCACTCCCGATGCGGACAGCATGTACAGTTTCGAGTACGGATCTGCTTAGCGAGTTGTGATCATTCACCTCCACTGACCGGCGATCTCGTCGAAGCACACCCGCTGACTTCCTCACTGAAACATTGCATCGAGATCGCCGCACTGGAGCTTCTCCGTCCGACTCTCGAAGAGCCACAGCGAGGATCGGGGTTAGGAAAATGACAAAGTCGTGTCAGGTTGCATGTTCATCAATCTCTCGAAGTACATGTCCCCCTGCACGTCCAACATAGGAGCCCCTACCATAGTAGGATGCTCACGGTTGTCGTGATCACTGGCTACCAGTGACTCGCTTGAATGTGATGCTGACGAGGTGTTAAATGGGATGGAAGCCTGTGGCAGATCTTGCCTCCGCACTCGGTTGTCATCGCAACACATGGGGGAAATAGGCGCGAAGACGAATCCCTCGCCGTTGATGTATGAGTCCCGCCAGTCATCCTTATGAGTTGGCGATTCTGAAGTTGCGTCTCTTTTCGTCCTTTTCTGGATTGAGCTCTTCACTCGAATCCTTCGTTCACTGAGAATGCTTGACACGAACTGTACACTTGGGCAGAGTGACGGTCACGTGGTGAACTGTGTCTTTTGGTGGAGCTTCAACATTCACTCTGGTCTGAGGTTCAGCATCGCAGCAAGAGAAAGAGCTCTACGATCGGACAAGAGACCCAGCGATCAGATAGAGGACACCAATGAACCTCTGCTTGTACCCACGACCGACGCTCATGTTCATGTGGATCGTGAACGATGCACCATGATGCATGGTTGATTGTTGAGTGTATCTGTCGCCTGCGCTGCACAGCTCCACATTCGTGTCCTGAACCCCGCACAACTTGAGCATTTACAGTATTTGTGTCCGTTTCCAAGGCGATCGATCAACAGGTTTGGACTCGACTTGTGTCTTTTGCATGACCAGATCCCCTCATGCATGTCGTCAGAATCGCGAGCTCGCTCGTATCCCTGGACGCAAATGCAGCTCAAACAACATAAAGGGCATAACGGAACTACTTTCACTGAACACTACTTCCGAACAAGCAGCAGATCACACGTGCCATGACGTGATCTTTCTACAAGTGGACAGGCTCACTTAGGGTGCTTGCTACACTCCATAGAAGCTTTGACTCGGTGAGCAGGAGCCCTCAGAAACCAGTGGATCGCACGCGAGCAGATTGTTGCTGCTGAGAAAGCGCCGGCGCTATCATCGTATAGCAGGATTGGCCGTTCTGAAGTTGGTCTTGGGACATAGTCTCTGCTGCACCAGTGCATCACTGCTACCTACGTCTCTTGGTTAGTCGAAATGCAAAATCAATGTGAGGGGATTTCTCACTGAGCTGACTGGCTTAGACGCTCATCCATCGCAAGTATCTATTCGGCAGCCCAATCGTTTCGTAGTAAATCGTGAAAAGAGCGGATCCACTCGCAGAGCTCTCTCTCCCTTTACAGGTTAGCCGGAACGCGGTCTTTTTGTTCGCGAACCAGAAACTTTGAGTGATTCTCACAGCTCCAACGTCTTCTTGTTGCGTCCGTCCATCGCAGACTCACATCCAGTGGCAAGTCTCGCTCGATGAACTGCTCACTTCTCTCTCCTGCTGCCGACATGGGATCGAATTCGAGATGCTGGCAAGGACTGACTGGATGCGTAGCAGTACTTGACAGTAGCAACACGAAGATACGAATCCTGATCCCATCCGCAGTAAAAGGATGCAAGCATATATGTCGCCTCTTTTGCATCCAGCAAATATTACGGTTGAAGGCACGTAGCCTTCATTACACCCACTTTGCAAAAAGAAGAAGTGTGGTGCGATGGTTTGCATCTCTTCTCCTTCAAGCGAGCTGATTAGACTGCATCTTGCACATCCTATCGAGCAGATCTGTTCACCCACTCGAGCTAATAATCCATGAATAAGACCATGTCCGATGCCTGGTTTTTCTCGAAAGTATACGCTGCGGACTCGCTCAGGCTGCTAGCAGCACAGTCTGCTCGCAACTTCGTCCTAGATGTATTTTCTTCATCCGAGCAATTCATCCAGAGCTACTCCAAGATCTCACCATCGAGATGTGTTTTTCCGACCAAGCAGCGAATACTTATTATGACTGGATAGGGCTGCTGCGACCAGCAACAGCGTTTAAGAAGCTGTGACGGGCGTGCCGCGTTCGGACCCGAATGTCTCTTGATCAAGTCATCTCTCGCACTCTGAAATCCAGAGCCTCTGATCCTCCTCTCGTTGCTTGGAAGAGGAGATCGCGAGGATGTGCAAGAGCTCAAACTACATCTCAGGTAGCCTCTGCTTGCTGATGCGAATGCAAACGACTTTGGATGTGCTGAAGCTTCGTTGTCCGAGTGTTCCCCACAGCAGGAGGAATTGACCCGAAAGCACTGGATCCGCAAGCTTGCAGAACCGCTCGATGTTAAGTGAACGCGACAACCAGATCACGGAGCGAGGGTGCTGGTCGATCTCAAGTGATGGTGAGTGAGCTCTTCGTTGACTGCTTGGACAACCATTCTGCAAACCTGAGACTGCCTCTGTGGCGATGTGCACCCCTGCATTTTGCAATTCGGACGTGTTGATGACTGCTGCAGCACCTCACGCTCCAGAGCTACAGGACTTCGAAGTAGCAACCGAGTGTCCGGTTGGCGTTTGGAGCGACCATACCCTTGCTGTGCACTAGCATTTGATCGCATCTCGACTCGATCAAGCTGTTCAACCGATGATCGCTGCTTTAGAAGCTAGAAACACTCATACGATGCACTCGACACAGCTGTCGAACCTTGACATCTCTGGACATGGTTGCGGCATCAGGGGCTGCTCCGACTGCACTGCTCCTCCCCACTGCATCTTATTTCCCTCCTTCTGGCTTTCACAACTGCAGTCCGCGAACAACTCGACGAAGAAAGATGCGTACACCTGAATGCATTCTCCATCGATCCGCGCGGAGTTATTCAACATTGGTAGTCTTCCCCACTCCTCGTGAAATGCCATACTCTGGACATGATCGTCTTGGTTCAGATCGAGTCCATGGAGACCGAAAACAAATGCAAGCAGCAGACACGCAACTGTCTGCCCATCGTGCCTAGTTCATCATCCTTTCTGTGCGAATGGACCATTTTGATTATGCTCGAAACTGTATGCTTCGGATAAACAGTGGTTCACAAAGAGCCAACATCCAACACTCAATAATGCTGCTTGGTGCACCTTTGTACAGCAGCGACGTCGCGAGCGGGAGGAGCATGAGACAATCGAGAGATCGATCGAGCCGGAAAGGGGCGTCATCCCGGCGACCTGTTCACATCAAGCGATATACTATTCTGCACGAGATCGCCGTGCACCATTGGTGAACAGCAGGGGAATCAACAACGCTCTCGCTTACAAAGCTCCATTTTCATCCGACGAGAGGTGCGCCGTAGGATATCCGCTGAGCTCTTTTGGGTTGGTGCATTCTGCATCGGAAACAGAAGCCACAATTACTCACACGCGCGTTTGAAGCCTCCTCTGGTTGCAATTCTCAAGAGTCGTGGATCTTTGCTCCGATAGATAGTTCTGCCACAAATACTGGAAGTCTGCTCTGTGAGCACTCGTGCACATAGAGGCTTGATGCGTCAACTCGTTTTGGTTACCATCTACTCAGAGCAGCGTTCGAGTTGTATGACGCGCTTGTTGAGACGCACAGGGGACGATGAGTTGGTTACGCGATGGCGGACGCATTCAAGAGCAATCAACCCCTCTTCACGCAGGGCTGTACAGTCTTGAGCACGTTACCGGACCTGTGATCATTCGGCTCTGAGGCGCCTGCTCGTTGGCGCAACTCTGCTGGCTTGCGCGCTGATGGACTGCATTGAGATCACCACTTCAGATGATCTCCTCTCCTGAGATCAGAGAGAAGACCGGAGTTGAGGCACTGACAAAGTTGTGTCATTCCGGGAGCTGGGAGCGGCTCTTTTGCATTCAGTTCCGTGAAACCGGCGTTGTGCCCCCCCCTCAATCGTTCAACATACACCTCGCACAGTGACACTGTCGGAGTGGTGTGAGGATCGGCCAAAGTTTCCGATAGAGTGGGATGTTTCAGTGAGTCTCGCATCCTTGAACAGGCAGAACTCGGTCCACCCTGCGAGACTCTTACCTGCAGGTGCACCTCGTGAGAGCCTACTCTTTCTGGTTCTGCCTCCCTCCCCTCCCTTGTGGCCGATTTCATACACACCGGGGTCTCCTTTGTCCTCTTTACGTGCAAATGTCTCGGTTGCGTTACTTGCAAACAAGTGGCAAGGACAACCTATAGAAGTGCATGTCTTCTATATGTATAAGCAGCTAAAGCTAGAGCCAGTGCTTCTAACGTGTAGACACATCTTGGAGCAGCAAACGCTCGCACACCCCATTTGCGTGGACAGCTTCAGAATGGTCCCTGCTGTCCGATTCGATGAAGATCCCATCAATATCCTCGATTCGATTCGAGGCTTCTTGGAACCGGAAAGTGCACAGTGGGGTCAGTTGCTGCCATGCCTGACGTCGCCAACTTCCTCTATGTATCTACAATGCGCAATAGTGCAATGCCAAATGCGGAGGCGAAGACGGTCCGTGTTTCCTCTTCTTCCAGATACACCAAAGGTCTGTCCGTTCTCTCGGCATTTGCATGGCATACTAAGAATGTTTCTGCAAACAGACAGGCTTGTCCAGCGTGCGATAGACTTTGGGGCTGGCGAAGCTCTGAAAGGTGATTGCCAGTCTCCTAACGGCGACCTCAAAGCCGTGCCAATCAGCACAGCGTGGCAAATATCCAGACACAAGAGAATAATGTCTTGTCGCTGTAGCATGCGTCTCGCCAGTCACGCTATTGTCCACTGCATAAAACCGGAGCTGTGAATGCTGCCTAGTGCATGGAGTCAGTTGGCGATTCTGGAGCTGAGCTCTTCATTCGAATCATTCGTTCACAAAGCAACCTTGATGTGGACTGTGCACTTGGGCAGAGTGACGGTCACGTGGTGAACTGCACACTGAACTGTGTCTTTTGGCAGAGCTTCAACATTCACTTTGGTCTGAGGTCCGACGTCGCAGCAAGAGAAAGAGCTCTACGATCGGACAACAGATCCAGCGATCAGGTACTCGAGTGCACCTCTGCACGCGTTCACCCGCCAAAGTGCAACAGCTCCTGAGTTGCACTTGTCGATGCCTGAGCACCGGACAGAAACGAGCAGAGAAGGGTGACGATGATCATAGCCCAAAGACCACTGAGATGCCCTTTGTCAGTCCAACTCTCGAGGGCGGAAAGAAAACAAAAAAAGGAGAGAGAGAGAGAATGAGTATCTCCGTACAGCACCCTGACTCGAGTACGCTGTACTCCACCAGCAGCAGCTACCTACCTGCCTACTTGACACAGTACGCTGTCTGACGATTCCACCGCGCAGTCATCGCTTGCTTGGCCTCCATCCATGATGACCATCCGCCTGGTCATCGCCTAGAGGCGAGACAGCTTCCGTTCTCTGCAGAGTGGTGCAGGACAGAGTCTGGACGTGTTGTACCCAGATACAAATGGAGCGTTGCAGCGACTCAGGCTATCATCATCAAATGGCGGCAGGTCTTGCTTGGATCCTGCTCGTTGCGCCTTTACATCCTCAACTGTACACTCGGCGTGGTCGGTGCAGTGCGAATACAGTCAGCAAGTCAGCACCTCTTGGTGCTTGGACGTCTGGACGCCATTGTCGCGTTGCTTGACAGTCTCTGACCCAATTGTGATCGGATAATTGGTGTTGGCAATAGCTAGCTTTTTGAACATGTGAAAATATGTGCATTTGATTAACTTTAAACTGCGCTCTATCAGTTCCCATGTATATACGTAGCTCTATATGTAATGTAGTCATCTCTTCCCCACCTCTCTCCCTCTCTCATCGTCACCATCGAGTGCCATCAGCTCTTACGGTCGTTGCTGGTACCCTTCCAACGCGAACGATTGCTTCTCTTCTTGGTCGTACTCGTGCTGTTCTTGCTCTTCCTTGCGCTCTCCTCCTGCTTGATAGGTTTGGTCCTGTTGTCCGGTCTGCAGCAGTCCCTGCAGCCGCTGCTGGGTGAGCAAGTTGTAGTGCAGGCGGCAGTAGCCCTGCTTCACCTGCCCGTTCTTCGTGCAGTGGCCGTAGCGACACCTGCGCGCGCCGCCGTGGAGCTTGCACACGCCGCGCCATTGCGCAGATTTCATGCATCCGTCGACACGGCAACGGCGACCGCCGCCGTGGAGCACGCAGTGACCGCCTCCCTGGTCGCTGGTGGTGCAGCCCGGGGTGGTGCAGCGTCGACCACCGCCATGGGCTTTGCACAACCCGCGGGAGCGAATCCCCCTCGTGCAGCCCTCAACGTGGCAGATGCGCGCGGTCTGGACGCGCTTCTTTGCCTGCGCTTGTCCGGACGCCGCGCTCCCTGTGTTTGCTCTCGACGACGACGCTGACGATGGTGGCGTGGAGCCCTGGAGACTCGCGAGACCCATGACTGGAGACCGGTTCGAGGACGAAGACGAGTACGACGACGGCGAGGTCGCGACCATTGGCTGCTGGTGCTGCATCATGTAGTTGCGCAGGTTCTCGACGGGCGAGACGACCTGTTGCGAGAGCGAGCCTCGCAGCAGCGCGCTGTTGGGAGTCGTCACGTTGGGAAACTGGGACGGGAACATCAGTTGCGCCTGGAACGACTGCGACTGGAACAGAGGGGACGAATGGTGGTGGTGATGCTGGTGGCGGAGATCATCTGATTGCGTCGCCGTCGCACTCGCGTCGCAGTCCCGCAGCGCTTCTTGCAGCATACGCGCTTCAAAGATCTCGTCCTCGATCGACACGGACGCTCGCTGGTGCTCTGCGCTACTCGAGTGCACGATCGGCAGCGGGTCGATGGTCATCACTGGCAGATGCTGGTGGTGCTGGTGGTGCGGATGCCAGACGAAGGTGTCGTGCTGGTGCTGTTGTTGACCAACAGGGTCGAACATTTGGTATCCGTGACTGTCTGGATGGTGCGTATGGTGTGCGCTCTCGTCGTAGTGGTGGTGCTGCTGCTGGTGGTGCTGCTGGTCGTGGTGGTCGTGGTGGGGCGACGTCGACGCCGGATGGTGAGGGGGAGACGAGTTGGGCGAAGAGGATGGTGGGGGTGGCGGCCAGAAGCTCATTTGGGGTGAATGGAATGAAAAAAGATACTGTAAGCGTGTCTGTGTGTGACTGACTGGCGGTGGTAGTGTAATCTGGAAGCCCACTTGTGTGGAACCAGTCGGATTGGAAAATGACGAGGCGGGTTACTCACGCGGCTCGCCAGCTCAGGGCTCAAGACTCAGCCCTCCCCCTCGCTCCTCTGGACATGTCGACCAGACCTTGTGTGCTTTGTGAGAGCGACTACAGCCCCACGCTCGATTTTGCCCCTTCTGCCCGCCTCTGTCTGACTCGTGCAGCTGGTTCTGACTGTTGCGTTAGTGGTCCCTCTGCAACAAATAGCAGACTCCACATGCTGAACAAGAATAGAAAGAATGCTTTGATAGAAACAAATTATAGAAAGCGGATGCCTATATTGTAAGCAGTCGACACAGTACGTGTTGCTGAAGTGATCCTCAATAATCTCCAACACAATGCGACCAATGTCGTCACGCCAGGACCACTTTGGACTCGCTCTTTACGCACAAGCGATGAGCAGCGAGACGCAAGCAAAGCAGAAAACAAACTCGAGCGCGTGCGTGCACTTTCTGTGCTCTTTGCGCGACCGACGTGCAGAGAAAAGGCGAGTCTGCATTTGCATCGCACAGCTCGCACCAATGGTATCGTATCGCACGCTCTACTGTGCACCGCGACGCACCTGTGGCGAACTGACTGGGGCGATTTTCTTCTTCTGGTCTGTGCCATTTCGCTCTGACTCGTTCGGCCAGGTCGGTTGAGCGAGGCGAGTGAACAGCTAGCTCTTCTAGATATCGCAAGTGGCACAATCCGGTCTCTGCGATTGCCCACTCATCTAATCTGTCGAATGATGTCTTTAGCACCTCGCCCTGTTCCGAGTCCCATCTTGGTCCAGCAGCAGACATCGCACTTGGTTCTGCACAATACTGAGGCATTGCTGGTGGAGAGGGTTAGTTGGTTATCTGTAATAGGGACTCGCGCGCTGGACAATCCGAAAGAGCTGCAGAATAATAACCGCCCCATGTTCCGAAACGCCATCCGATCGACTCTTCTTCCAGCGCAGTGCGAAAAGTATATGCTGGTTAGTGTTGCTTTGGTCTGAGATGGTGGGTAAAACCGCACGCACCTGGCGTCGTGACAAGTCTGTTGCGAGACCCCTTCCTCTTGTGCGTTAAGTATGCAAAATAGGTCCGGATCGCTTCAACGATTGCAAGTGTCTGAGTGCGCTACGCACAGATACAACACGGTCAAGCTGGACTTGACGCGTGTTGTAACAAACGGAGCACGGTACTCCTTTCCTCGAAGTATCAGGTTCTTGCTATCACTCGCTCGCTTGCCTGCCTGCTTGCTTGCTTGCGATACAGCGGCATTCAACAAAATGTTCTGCTACAGCGTGTACTCGCTCCATTTCTAGCAAGCGCTGCGAGCTGCATGCACTAACTGGCTTGAAAAGAAAAACGTAAATACAAACAACTATGTGCGCTTCGCGATGACGTCAGTGAGTCAGCTCAGTGTGGTCATTTTACGCGAAAACGGTGTGTGTGTGTGTGCGATCTTCGTATCCGCCAAGCCAAGCTTTCTGTAATCAATAGCCCTATGCAATATGGTAGCAGTTAACTTTGCATCATCATTAGGGCACGCGCTTGATATGCATGATCTGCAACATCTCGCCCAGCCGCTTGTATTTACAGGCACCAACAACAATGGGAACTCGGGCAACAGCAGTAACGGTAAGTAATTGTGGGTTCGGAGCCCAAATGGACTGTAGCACCAGCCGGCCAAAGCGCATTTCTTGCTGCAATGCTGCATGGCGTCACGCGTGTATGCGAGCGCGATTGTCGGTGTGTCGCGTTGTCCTTACCGCATCTCATCGATTTATTCTCTCTCTCTCTCTTTCTCTCTCTCTTCCTCTCTCTTTCTCTTCCTCTCTGGCTCGCAGCGCGTAGGACATACATGGACGGGTAAATCTAAGCTCTCACCTGTGATTTGTTTGCTCTCTTCTGCTGTTAGTTGTACACAACGTTGCATAGTTGTGCAACCCAGCGCACAGCAGGCTCTGTCACGTGTCACTCCGAGTTCGGATGAGATGCACCGTCGCCTCGTGCTGTAACTCTTCGAAAGCGTAGGTTGGAAGGACGAGTGGAGAGGAGGTGGCTCGCTCACTCGCCTTGAGAAGTGGGGTGCACTGCTTGCTTACTGCTAGAGTTGCTTAGAACGGACCACTTGTTTCAGGGTGCGAACCATTCAGCCGGCGAGCTCAGCAATTCACCAGTGCTAAAGGGTGTGGGTGATGTGGTACTGCAGTGCCACTTGAGGTGAAGGTCATGCTGAATATATTGGACCAGACTCTTGTTATACAGTAAGCCTTGGGCATGACACGACCCTGTCACTCTACCATGTCCGGTCTTCGCGCAAGGGATCTGAAGAGAGAAGAGGAGGAGCAGATACCAACAGCACCATTCCAGTGAGGAGGCGTGTGTCTGTGTCTGTGAATTGGCATTCAGCACTTCAAGTCAGCTATTCTTCACAAGGCACTTCAACGAAAATGAGGGTTCCGATTGCCAGATCCGAGCGAGTCTCAGTGAGGAATGTGCGCGTTCTTCACTTACGTACGGACGCCGATTGCGCACGGAAATGCACACCTGCATGTGTAAACCTGTCGCCATTGAGTGTCTCAATCGCACACGCGAGTGCGTCATGGCGCAGTTGGTTGAACTCCCTGGAGCCAGATCGTGCAGCCGTCCTGGTCAGCAACGAGCGCGCACTCTCTTTGCTGTGTCTTCAGCTTTGCAAGTTGCGCAGGTGAACGGCTGGTCAGCATCAACAGAATGTGCTGTATCGCCACTGTGATCTGAGACAAGAATGATGGATCCGGGTTTAGATGGTGCTCACAACTAAGCAATCGCAGTGCATAGAAGAGAAAGAGAGAAAGAGTGTGTGTGAGAGAGAGAGAGAGAGAGAGAGAGAGAAGGGAAAGGAAACGACGCAGTGGGGTATGAGTAATTGTGGCTGCTCTGGTCTCCGTTGACTGTGTGCATCGGCTGCAACCAGTGTCGTCCGATTTCTGCAGATCCTCTCTTTCTCCCTCCGTCTCTTTCCATTTCGCGCCTCCAATGCTGTTATTGTTGTCGACCTACAGCAGAGCTCTTGAGCTCCTTTTGTGCTGTTCACTTTGCTTCAAGCTGCGTTGCTGCACTGCGAATAAGTTCGGTGGTTGCTTCAATGAACCAACAGTGGTCCAATTGCTCACCGCAATAGTTCCGCCCTTTCTGACGCTGGAGGTCTGTCTCATGAGTCCCAGCACAGCATCCCTGCTCGACTCACGCCATCAAGTGCAACGAATCAGTTGTACGGTAGATCCAGCGGCATCTTCAACAACAACAGCAGCAGCTATTTGGGATCTGCTCCATTCACCAACCTCTGTCGATACTGAGCATCGCAACGTCGCCTCAACATCGTCAATGGACCATTGTGATCTCTGCAGTCCTCGCTTTCTGTTAGCAGCTTCCATTGAACACGCGGCAGCACAGCCCGCCTCACACAATATTATGCAGCTCTCCCTCCGTTGCCAAATTGAAGAAGCCGCGGTCCTGGGACTGCTCACCACCCGGATTTCAAAGCCATGCATCGACAGATCTCGAGAAATGTGGCGCCTTTGCAACCTGACTAACGAAGATCGCCACATTCCTCGAGATCTGTCGATGCTGTGATCTGGTCGCGTCCACTTGACGGCGCATCCCACGCCGCCATCAACTGGTTGCAGCATTGATGCGGGTTTGTTCGTTCCGATGCTCCAATGCGCACAATCCACGGACACACGAGTGCAGTCCACATCTTCGATGCACACACAACTCTGTGGCGACCACCTTGAGATGGTTAGATGCAAACAGCCACTTCACAAGCTGCAAAGCTGTGCTTTCAGGGCGAGTGCACAGTCCATTCGTATCTGCTCGTGCATTCCGTTGCTGGATACAAAGCCAACACCGTTTGCAATGGCATCAACAAACATAGCCACATGACACGCTCTGTAGTTTCGGACTCGTTTGCACATCCTCGTGAGCTTTCTGCTCAAACAGCGAGAGGGATCCGAGATGACTTGATCGAGAGACATTCGCGTGCGCATACTGTACGAACGCACTCGCCACAGGTTTTCTTGAACCTCGTTGCTGTTTGCAGTGGCACTATCCAATAATGGGTACTATCCACTTGATCGAAAGCAAATCATCTCTCCGTTGAGATCTTTGTTGTGGGTGAATACCTCGAGTGAAGAGCATGCATGTGTAGTCAAAGTGATGGTGCAAGGCAGACATGCTGACTGAGCTGAGCGAAATGTGGCACTCCCTGCAGAAAAGCCGGTCGTCGCCAAGTTTACAGAAGTAACAGTATCACTTGTGCGGCGTGGATTGGAAAAAAGCGAGGAGATCCAATCCACAGGATGTGCTTGAGGTAGTCTAATCAGCTAGGTTGAAGAAGAGAGAGCACAAAGGTGAGCGATGACTTCAGGTCACATAGGGCTTGACACATGTCTTCTACCATAGTTCTGGGATGCAAAAGAGGATAAGAGCACAGTCTTCAACCGACCCCACGCTGGCACTTCTCAGTCTCCCGCTCACTCTAGAGAGAAGTTGACAATGCGTCAAGCAAGGCTTTCCACTGGATTTGAGCCGGCAGTGGATGGACGTGACGCAGCCATTCACGACGGCAACACTCACACCAAAGATCGCACGTCGTCGACTAGCCCGATTTCGACTAACCGGAACTTTGCAACGCGAGTGGATCCACTTGCAGCGAAAGGTTGGTGCTAGGTTGGGCTGCAATCGCGTATCGAGAGGGTCAGCTCCTTTTTGTTTATTGCTTCATTGCGAAGCAGACTTGTCTCCACCACCACCCCACTATCCTGACTCCACTGAGATAACTCATTTTTCTCCGATAGTTATTTGTTATTTGTGCTCCAAAGGCGACTTGCTGCATTCACTTCCAACATCTCACAAACCACATTCTGACCAATCAGAGAGCAAGCTTAGTGGCACAGTAGGTGACATGTTTCGAGTCGAACCCTCAGAGAAAACTGCCTCTTATCGTGGAAATATGGCGAACATTGCTCAGCACAGTTCCCTCAGTATCTCTGCGTCTTCTGTGCGTTTCTAAACGTCACCTGGTGTCATGAGATGCACTGCCTCTTCAGTTGTTTCCACTGATCGCTGCTACACGCGCTCCCCAGGTGCCTGTCTGTCTGTCGAAAGATCACCTCCAGTGTGAAGCTTGAGTGAAGTCTGCATCGTGGTATGGGGAAGCTGAACAAAGCGCGCGGAACGTGCAGCTCTGTTGCTTTAGTTTGGCGCTGGAGGTGTGCATTCAGGTGTATGAGGAAGCGATCTGAAATGACGTCACGCTTGATGGAAACTCAATGTACGACAAAACACGAAGGACAGTCTGTAATTGTTTCTGAACTATCTCGACTGGTTCTGAAACGGACAGGCACACGCTACAAATGACACAGTTTGCACAGGGTTCAGCTCGCGATAAGAATCAGTGCTTCTGCGCAATTGCTGCAAAGTGTGCCGCTCACATTTGATGATGATAGTCTGAGTCCCCCACTCACTCGATGTATCTGGGTACACATCCGTGCTCTGTGCAGTACCGCTCAACAACAATACCGTAAAGAAGGATGCGCATGCAACTATATCGCCTGCAAACGATGTGTGGACACCAGAATACAGTAGCGATGAGTGTGCAGCGAATGCGTAGGACTGCTTGATAGTGGGCGGTCATTTGCATTCCATCAATCCAGATAATCCAGCGCAGTGGACGCTACTTTCTGCTGTGTTTTTCATTCTTCTCCTTGTCTCAAGCGGGAGGGTAGGGGAGAGAGGGAGATAAAGGGCATTCAAGTGGAATGGATGCTCTGTATTGCGCATTTGGACATCGTTCATTGTCGTCCTCCGTCACCTGGAGACCTCAACCAAAAATGTGCACACGAGGCGCTTACTATTCCACTGTGCCTGATCCTGCTCCACAGTGTCACCACTGTACCTGCTTCCAGTTGTCTGGTCGTCCTGTAGGGTCCTTCCTCTTGTCGCAACGTCGGACCTCAGAGCAATGCGAATGTGGTGAAGCTACGTCAGAAGAAACAGTTCAGTATTCAGCACCACGTGACCATCACTCTGTCCAAGTATACAGTTCACGTCAAGCATTGACAGTGAACGAAGAATCGAGAGATTTCTTGAACAGCTCAACTTCAGAGTCACTAACTGACTGTATCATCGAAGTGCAGCACTTCGCTGTGGACTAAATGTAGCAGCGGCCATTAGGGACTCATACGTCAATGGCGAGGGATGAGTCTCTCATCTGCTTCGCTTCTAGTATGGCAGTGCACAATTGGACTGTGGCATGAGCTGTGCGTCCAGTCTGCTCAACTACATTCCGAACGCTAGCAGATGCAAACCGATCATGAATAGGACCGGCCAGCTCACCCGCAGAAGAAACTACAGTTTGCGCGATTGACTGAGAGTTGAATGGCCGAAGAAAAACGACTGACAGACAGCCCCTCAGTGTATCTGGAAGAAGAAGAAGGAGCATGGAGCGTTTTCGCCGTTGGATATAGCATTGCGCTATGTATCGCTCCATTGACGACTCAGACGGCGGGTGGCTTACGTCAGTCGTAGAAACATTAGACACCCGTTGTGCGCTGTCCTGTTCCGGAAAGTCTCGAGTCGAATCGCGAAAGTTGATGAGATCTTCACCAAATCGGACAGCAAGGAATACCCCCTCACCGCCAAGGTTCTAGAAGAAAGCAGAGGTATCCAGGAGCATGTGTCACTTACTGCAATCGAAACTATAGATTATGGAATACCCGTGCTTCAGGGTGTATCCTTGCCACCTCTAGGCAAAACCATGCGGCAAAGATGGTGTGTTGTTGACCCACTGGCTTTGAAGGAGTAAGGTGTCTCTGATGTTTGTGCACAGTGGTTCTCACAGTGGAGAGAGAGAGAGAGAGAGAAGGGTCTCGCGAAGTCACCTCCGTGTATGTTGAGCTGTGTCTGTTGAGAGACGAGAAACCCATAGAAATGTCCAACTCTGTCTCCATGTACCGGTAGTGTGTGGTGTGGTGTCCGAAGCTGTGCACCGCAGATATCATCCCAAGAGTGCTACTCGAAAGAGGTGCATGTTGATCGTCCAGAGACCTGCCAACTTTCTGCCACCGGATGCCAAACGCTCGCCCCAGTATGCAGCATGGCACGACTTGCCATTCTCTCGGGTCGGATCTCCGCTCTGGTATGTGAAGAGACAGAGGAGAGTCGTTGTGGCGATCTCGCTGTATGTATTCCGAGCTGAAGTCTACAACGGTGCGTCCACGGGTTTGCGCATCGAGTTGCTGATCAAGTTGCTTTGCATCACGCTCAAAACTGTAGACAGAGGTTGGTTACTCTTGAATGCGTCGGACGGAGTGTTTCGTTGTCGCCCTGTGCGTTTCAGCAAACCCGCCTCAAGCGTCCCTGCATGTTCTGGGTCGAGAATGATAGCGTGTACTGCTGTGCACTGTAGTTCCAGCGCGCTCGAGCCTTGCTCACTCGCGTCACGAGCAGGATTCCAGCGGTGAAGACATAGCTATCTCTGTACAGAAACAGCGTTGATTAGAGTCTACGAGCTGGAGTTAGGCTAGCAATGGTGAATTGACAGTAAGTACTTGCAGCTTCGCTTCGGAAAGTGGTTGTGAGTAATTCTAGCTTCTCTTTTCTGACGCCGAAACAAAAAGAAGTGCAAAGTGAGCTTTAACGGACGTTCACATGTGCATTGCTGGTTGATAGCGAGACTTGTACGTTTCAGTCGAAAGAGCCGCTGATCTGATATTGTTCAGCAATGGTGCACGGCGATCGCGTGAAGCACTGC
>JAASFO010000641.1:0-16083 GCA_023333815.1 Globisporangium recalcitrans
CAAAGCTTTAGTGGTCAGTCCGCTGTGGTAGTACGCGAGAATGGTGAGTGTAATCCCAACCTCTGGACGACTGAACTCCGATCGCTCCGAAGGGATGTCCGCGGCGCGAAATGGGATCGCCATGCGCTTCTTCCGGGTCCCGGGGTCTGGCAGTCCGTACTCCACGCGGTGGCGCTTCTCGAGACAATGCTCCAAAACACCAAACGCGAGGAGACCTCGCAGTGCGAAGAGCTGATCTCGGTACTGACCGGTTATCGCACTCTTATCTCCGAGTGCTTCCTCCAGACTCACATTCGGATCCACCATCGCGCGAACGAGGCGATCCCGAGCGTCGCTTCCACTTTTGGTGCCAACCACACTCAGCCACCAGAGAGGCGCAGGCGGATTGTCGATCAAATCGGTCGCGAGCGCCTGCTTGAGCTCGGCTCGAACTTGCGCTTTGTTGTCCATCGATGCATTCAGGCGAAGTCCACTGTATCCACCCAGTCGGTTTGCGTACTCCGAGCACTCGAAGCGTACGCCTGGACGCTGTAAGATCACACTCGTCTCGGTTTCTCTGGCTCTGACCATCACAAAGAGTAAAGCTTCCACAGCAGCCCAGCGACTCTCTCCGTGCTCGAGTCTCTGCGGATCGCCGACAGCATACACCAAGTGGTACTTGTGGTGGAGCACAGCGTCGCATTCGTCCAGCACATCGATGTAACGCTCGCTATCGAGGATCTGGTCCAGGCAACCAACCACGGCTTCATGCTTCTTTTCGCCACGCACGCGGAGATCCAAGCGCTTCAGCTCGAGCGACATGCGGTGCTCCGGAGCGACCATGAGAAACTTCCCACACAGCTTCGCTTCTTCCACGGCTTCAAGCACTAAGTCCAGCCGATCCGTGTTCAGCTCCACACTGCGGCTGAACGGCAGCTCGACAAAGTGAAGACCCAGGACACTGCTCGCCGACAAGTACCGATGCATGAACTGTCTCGTCTCGTTCAGCAATGGCGTCAGGAAATGAGCTCGCACCACTTTTTCGCCGCGGTGGCGGTGACTGAAGAACAGGAACAGCATCGGCAAGATCACCCTCGTCTTCCCTCGACCCATGTTCATCTGGCACACCGAGCCTGGGTTCTCAATCAGGTGCTTCGCGACGACGTACTGCTCGTGGCGGATCTGCAGTCGCCCTTCGACCTCAAACGCCAGCCAGAAAGGGTACTCTTCGCTGCTCCATTCGCGTCTGCTACACAGCTCGTCCACGATATAACTCAAAGGAGCCTGCTGCTGCGCGCCAACCACGAGGCGTGCTAGCTTGTCTTCCAGCACACAAAGCTCCATGTACTGCAGAACCGCTGAGTGGAACGCTGATCTCGCAGCTGGGCTCACCCGAGGAATCAGAGCCGAGAGAGCGCTCTCGTCATAGGAGCTCCGGATGATGTCCGTGATCGTAGGCGTCGGGAGGTAGTCGATCATCGCAAGCACTCGACTGCACACATCACTTCTTGACGCATTCACACGGTTGAACAAGCACTCCAGTACTTGGGAGCGAGCACGCGCAACTCCATCACGCAATCGCTCACATGCCGGGAGCAGCGACACTAACGATTCAGTCAGCCGTGCGTCAGGATGCTTGTAGTAGACTCGCCAGCTTCGCTCGAGCTCAAGGTTCATTTCGGAGCCCATCCTCGAATTCTTGAGCTGCTTCACTGGAAGCGGCGTGTCGTGCGCGCCAGTTCGGATGTCTTGGGCGAAGAAGCTTGCTAGCTGCGCTTCAACATCATCGACGAACCCACTCTTGACTGGCGACGGGAGTGACTCGAGCACCCCGAGCGATGGAGTTTCCTTGAACTTTTCATGGCGACGCATTTGGCCGAGAAACAGTTTCTCCTCCGTCTTGCTCAACCGGCACCTCAAAGGGTTTTGTTCAGGAAACCGCATGCACATGGCTTTGTATTTGGTCAGCGCATTCGTGCAGCCCAGCTGCTGGCTGCGTGCCCCCACCAGAAACGAGCACTTTCCGGCTCTCTGGAGAATGCAGCTCGCAAGCAATTTCAGCGCAGGCTCTCTGTGCCCAAACGAGCAAATATTGAGCAACAACCGAAAGTCGAGGTCTGAAACGGGTGACTGGAGTGGCAGCCCTGTAGCACTTGCAAAGCAGCTTGCGCGCCGGTCATCTTGAAGCACTGGCTGGGGATACTCGCGCCTGTGCTCGCGAGCAAAACGCACAAATGCAATCTCGCGGTAATCGACTCTGTCGACAGGGTTTCAAGGCGGTGGTGGACGTCAAGCACTGTGAACTCCAGATCGGCGGATGGAGCACTCAGCAACTCAACGTCCACCATCCCTTCGTCAGTCTTGATCATCACTCCGAGCGGCACCAAAATGCGAATCTTGGGCTTTGCAAGCGCTGTCTCATCAGTAAGTCGTAACACCAAGTAGCGCTGAAAGTTTGGGAACGCGTCGCCAAACTGCTGCTCTTGGTCGAGCACGTAGTCAGCGTACTCCAGAGATTGAAAGTCGAAAGTCGTAGCGTTCTGAACAAAATTCAGCCGGAACCGCGGGAAACTGAGCTTCAGTCGCCCATCGGGTGCTCGGAGCGCGTGGATGAACGCTTCATCCTCAAACCTCTCCACGACTTGCATCAGCTCGTCGTCGATGCGCACAATGCAATCGTAGTCACTCAAGCGCTCCAGGATGTCTTGGTGCCGGCACTGCTGGTCGGTGTTAGGGATCGCAAAGCATTTCGCATTGCCGTGGTCGTCAAATGTGAGAACGAAAGCCACGTCTTTTTCAAACGCTGACCTCGGCCGCGCAAGAATGCACTTCGCTTCGACCCAATACCACAGCGAATGCATTGTTCGCACACGGTGCGGAAGAGCATCATGATCGCGAATGGCGGCGATCCACGAGGGCTCGCACAGCACAAACGTTCTCCCAATTCTCGACTCGTTGTCCAAGTACACTTCGCGCAGGCGAAAGCCATCGCCGCCTCCGAGCATAAAGTGGAAGTAGCACTCGCCGATTCGATGCGCCGTCTGGTAGACTCCTTTGCTGAGAATCACCTCAAAGTCCTGTTCTTCAAACAGCTCGCGGAACCGCTCACTTGTTCTGATTTGCACAGGCAAGCCACCTGGAGTATTCCCGTCAGTTAAGACGATCCCAGTGAGCAGGTTCACCGAGTAGTGCGTCTTAGTCGCGGTGTCAAAGGACTTAAAGCAGCTTGACGAGTGCGCGTTGTTTTCAGTCGGCTTCAGCAGCGACCACTCGAGACGTGTTGGCGCACCCGTGTTGACCAGTTTCAGCAGCGAAGTGAGCTCCTGCGGGTGAACTACGAAATAGCCCACGACCGAATGGATTCGCCTCGCCATCGTCTCGCTGGTGGCAATCTCCAGCTTCTTCAACGCTCCCCATCGTTCACTCTCAGCTGAAAAGAACATACTGTTGCGAAACAGCACGAGCAGCTTTCCGATCTCGAACAGCGACGCGTCCTGGCAGTCTCCAAGCGTGTAGCTTTGCAGCGCGTACCCGAAAAGCAGGCACTCGTGAGCTCGGAGCGCTGTCATCTCCTCCGACGAGAGACGTCGGTTGTTGCGGTATTGCTTTTCCACACTGCTCGCCCAGCGACGACACATGGTTACGAACTTGGAGACCGCAGGTTGTGCAGCACTGGTCCACTGCCAAGTGTACGCAGCCAACTCGCTTAGAATTGGGACGTCCTCATAGTTGCGTGGACTGGGCATCAACTGATCCGCAGCGCGATCGAGTGCTGAACAAAATATCGCGAGCCCACTGTTGCCTTGAATGTCCGTTTTCCACCACGAAACTGGCGTCGCCGTATTCGTGAGCTCCCCAACCTGGTACACCGCTTGGCGAATCACAGCGCCGACGCACGGGTGCGACCACGGCAAGAGGTTGTCTTTCACCGCGCAGCCCAACTTCCGGATTTGCTGATTCGGGAATGCGCGAAGGAGCCCAAAGACGATAAACGAACACTGATCAAAACCGTCCAGATACTGTTCCAGGACTTTCGAGTACACCAAGTTACCCCTTTCCTCTCCTCCGGGATACGCTATCGCCCACTGGAAGTTGTCAAACTCGGACGGCAGCAGGTGGGTGTAGAACTCGATCGTCATTTGCGGTGTAATCTCGAACGGATTCACGCCGTTGCGCCAGAAAAGCTGGATATCCCCAGGAGGATACCAGACGCACTTGCGCTCGAAATCCGCTCGAGTGCTGATACAATCGACTGTGGGCGGGCCATGCAATCCGGGTTTGCTCAGACTCTGGGGACACGCCACGACCACAGCGTCCGCAAAGGAGATCACCGAGCTGTTCTCGTTGTGGTGACTTGTCCACGTTGGACACGGAATACTTTCCACCAGGTTTTGCGCGTCTGCTTTCGTTAGAGCGCTCTGGGCGGTGAAGCAAAGTTCGCTCAATAGCGCGATCTCACGCGGCATCTCCAGCAAAAATAGCACCTCCAGGGCTTGCTCGCGTGATTTAGGGAGTGGATTCGTTACAAAGCGCGGCATCTCCAGAGCGCTCTTGAGGGCTCGCTCTTTCGCCTCCATCTGGCACACAAGATCGTTCATTTTCTCCTTGGTGGCGAGTGCGAGATTTGCTAGTGTGTCGTTTCCCTTCGAGAACTGGTACCTCATCCATAGCACAGGCTCCCACCCGTCAAGCTGCTTTTTGAGACTAAGTACTGACGCCTTGAGATCGTAGATTTCGGACCGGAGCGTGGCGACTTCAGCTTTCTTGCACTCGATTTCTTTCCACTTCGCGTCGACACGTCCTTCCAACTCATGCAAGGAATCCGCATATCGTTGCAAATACAGATCTGAGCGCAGCGCGAAAGCTCGAGCAAAGTGCAGAGTCGGTATCTGGCGGTTCAAGTCAAACAGCGGCTTTCCCCATCGAGTCCGGTTCCACGCGCGGATGTACGAGGCCGCCTCGCTGAGCGCAGACAGAGCAGCTCTGTCCCTCAAAACGGCGACACGGAGGTCCGTCCAGCAAAGTGCAATCCCATACTCTCGTACGAGCGGGCAGGACCGAGCAGAGTTCTGGTGAACCAGGCAAAACGCGATCCACTTCAGCAACAGCTCACGACTGCGCTGCTCAACGTCGAAGACTGCATCGGAAAAGTCCATCTTACTCCATTGGACAACGAAGTCATCGTACAGACGCACTAGTTCGCGCACCTCGTCCGAAGTGAAAGCGGATGCGTTGCTTTCGTCCTGAAGCCGAGGAGCCTCCGCGAACACAAACGCCTCGACAGTCCTCAGCGCGAGGATCACAACGTTCTCTTTGTCGACGCTCGTCTTCAAATACTCCAACCAGTCAATCAAGCTCGCTGGCGAGCAAGTGTGGGGATCTACATATTCAAGGAAGCCCAGTTGCTCTCGAACGTAGGCGTCTCTGTAAGAGCGTACAGCAGACTTCTTGAAATGGTTTTCATACTCGAGGCGCTCGATTGTTGGATACCGCATCGATGCAGCAATCTCTTCGAGGCGCTCGGCACTTGGCAAACGCTTCAGAGCTGCGCTTCGCTTGGTTCCGCTGTCGAGACAGCTCAATAGACCATCTCGCAGTGCAGAGCAACGAGCTTCAATCGCGCAAGCGTCGAAGCCCTGCTGAGCTAGATCAATCGCTTGCAACCCAATGTCCTGCAGCATCACAAATGCATCTTCTGCATCGGCAACTAGCTCCAGCCCTTCCAAATCCGTACAGGATCCGTCCGAGTCTCCGAGTGCGTTCACTTTTGCCTCCAACAAGTGGATCTTGAACAGCAGCATACCCTTTTCAAACAAGATGCCAGCTCCAGGGAGGTGCTGGGCAATCACTCCTTGCACGAGTGGCCAGCACGTATCGCGGTAGCTTCCTTCCGTATGGAGACCAACATCAGTGGTCCCACCACGGCTCACGACCTGCTCATGGCTTTCTTCCAGCTCTTCAATCATCTGAAGCATCAATGACGCGATGAACTGCGGGGTTTTGTGGTGCTTCACTTGGTTATTGCGGCAGCGGCTGCTGATGTGGGCAGATTCGCCCCGGATACACCGAAGTTCAAAGTAAAAGCTCGCCATGAAGTCCTTCTTCACACTCGGCTTGATCCTCCCGCAGTCCAGAACTGGGTACTCCGTGGGCACAGCACTGTGCACGTACTTTCCTTCGGGAAGACAATGCAGCACGTGCTTCCAGCCGTCGAGAAACACCAACTTGAGCGCTACGTTCGCGGCGCTCACCATCTCCATCAGCAAAGCGCATCCGTATTCTGGAAACCACTTCTCAACCCACACGTCTCTGCGCTTGAGCGGCGCCGCATTTTCGTCGCGACCCGCGAGAACTGCGCATGCGCGCTTGAGTTCAGCAAGCTCTCGCTCTTCCACTTGGTGCAACGGCACTCTCAGACCTTCTTTCGTAGAGAAAGCAACCCCATCGACGACTCGCACAGGCTCAATGATCTCGACAAATTCACGAAAGTACGTCGCCAGCACACCACACGTAGCTTCGTTCTGGCTCGTGCTCGGGTGCTTGTGCGGAAAGCGAAAGACCTCGTTCAGCAACTCGGCGTCCATGGTCACTGCTGCTTCTTCTCGCTCAGTTTGTCAGCTCTCTCCTTCTCCTTCTTCTTTCCAACTGACCGCGGTTCCTCAGCTCTTCTCTTGTGCAGCAGCAGTCCAACAGTTCGTGTGGCGTCAAAGCAAAAGCAAACTGGCGGGTCCGAGTCGATCCGTTATCACGTGCGCAGAGAGAATCAGCACGCATTCTGATGGGTCTTCGCCAGTTGGCAGTGTCAGCTCACCACCTAGCGACCCATCATTCAGCAGTGAGCGTGCGGGGTGACGCGCCACACGCGCACGCCGAGTTCGGTTGCACCAAGCGCATGCACGCTCGCTTGTAGTCGTGGACCACAACTTGTGGTGGGTGGGTACCTCATTGCGCTGCTTTGCTTGAGCCAAAAGCGGAAATGGATCTTGTGATGGCGCCGCGATCGAACACACGATGCGAGACGAAATGGTGACTAGACACAGAGCTCAAGAACAGTGCCTGTGAGTGATGGCCGTGTATGGGTGCCCACTTTCGCACTCACATGTCAACTCAACACTCTCAGGTGGAAGGTGCTACTACAACTCCAGGATGAAAGAAACGAGAGACGTGCAAGCTTGAACAAGCGATCGAAATGCGAAACCAATAACCATGTCCAACAATTCATTCCTTGAGCTGCCGATGACCGGATTCTTGGGTTTCTCTGCAACTTGCGGCGGAAACGCAGTCGTTGGTTGCGTTAGTGCAGCATCGCCAGCTCCATTTCCGTCGCGATGGTGACGTTGTAGGTCGGTCGATTCCAGTCCGACTCCACAGTGTTCGTGCTGTACTGTCCAGGACCCTGGTTCAATAAAAAGGAGAGCCAAGAGACCCGCGAAAGCCGCGCGAAACAAACAAGAAGGGTGAGAGCAAGCAGAAGCAGAGCATCGCTCTTTATCCGTACCGGAGCTAGCACTTTCGGGAGCGTTTCCTTGAAACGAGGTTCCTGGTTGTTTTCGAATCACAGCGATCGAGTTAGCAGGAGTTAGTTGAAATGCCTAGAAGCATTTCGTCCAAAGCGGAGTACTTACCGCTCCGTAAAAGACATCGGGGCGAGCCATGTGCACCGGTTTGTGGTTCACTGGCGCCGCAGAATAGTACCCAGGACCCTGCGTTTGCCGAGCACAGCCAGAAAAGCAAGCGCGTCCGTCAGTCAAACAAACTCAAGTCCGTAAGTGAAGCCAATCCCAGCCCTAGCTGGGTAGCAACGAACCGGAACATCGACGCCTCCATTGGGTTTGCTCTTCAGTCGTTCGCTCGCTGACTTGAAGGTGCCTTCTGCAGCTGACGAGCTCCAGGAGCTTTGGGTTTAATGAAACACACACACAGAGGCATCATAATCTGAGCTGAGAGACCTGGAGCAAGAAACCAGTTAAACCAACAACGGCTTCACCAACCTCATAGCCGCCTGGCGACGGATTCAGACTTTTCGACAATGACTGGAATCGAGTCGACGAGGACGCAAATACGGACGAAGGCTTCGCCTCGTGCTTGAGCTTTGCAGCTGAGCCGTGGCGCTTCGAGTCGCCGCCAGACTTCATCTCTCGTTCGAGCTGAGACTCCTGGGTTTCTGGACCGTGCTCTGCTGGAGCAGACAAGCTGTCGAATCGCTTCGTTGTGCTGCCGAAAGTGCTCACTCGGCTTGCCTGAGCGAGCAAACTCGGTTAGTGTCGCCAGTACCATATTTCATGCAAGCGCAGTTTAAGGCGCACTTACCACTCTGTTGAGAGTGTCCGAAAGACATGGCGACACTTCATAAGACCCAGGCGCTGCGAGAGGTTGCTCTTTTGTCTTTGGCGGCTCAAACCGCTCGGCTTTCGAGCAGAACGGCGCTTTCTTGTTCTTGCGATCGCTGTTGGACGCCGGATGAGTTATTGACTCCGGTGGAGAATAGTACGCGCCTGGACTCGGATTGAGCGAATCACTGAGCGAGTCGTCCGCGCGATTAGTGTGGGTGTGGTGGTTTTCACGATACTACAAGTTTCCAAAAAGAGCTGCTGGCGGTGCGCTCACCGTTGAGAATCTTCGAACCGCGAGACGGTGCCGCCGAAGAACTGCAAGTGCTCGGGCTTCGCTTCCGGTGCAAACGATTTTGACGCCCCATTGTAGGCTCCTGGACCAGGATTGTTGTGTTTGCAGTTCTCGAGCAACGCTTTGTCTCTGGTGATTGACGACTTGAAGACCGAGCTTGCTCGCATCCCATCTTTCGATGCGCTTGCTTCGCTTGAGCCGTTGTACTCTCCAGGTCCTGGCGAAGCCGCTTTCGCCTTGACTTCTTGCTCGGATACTCGAGTTACCTGTGGGAGGCACGCGTTGAGGTTAGAGATCACCGAGAGCTCGCCGACGATGCTGCTGTTTGCGCACCTTTCCCTTTGAGAAATCGGTTGCTCGGCTTTTGTTGACGCTTTTGAGCCCGCGCAGTGGGTCATACTTGCCAGGACCAGACGTGTCGTCGCCTCGCCCTGTGTGTCCCACCGCTGCAGGTTGGTGGCGGACCAGCTTCCCATACGCACTCTGGTCGTGTCCGAAGCTCTGCGATATGGTTGGGATAGACGGCGCTGTCGGAAGGCGAGCCCACTTCAGTTTGTTGCCCTTCGGCGGCTCTTTCGGCGCCACCCCAAGCTGCGAGAGCACAGAGAGACAGGTCGGGTTAGTTGGAACACCATTCCACAGCTAGCTCTGACATGCACAACAAGCATGCTAGCCGCACACTCACGCTTTCGGTTTACTCGACCCAAACGTGTCAGGCTTGATATACGCTCCGGGTCCAGGCGTGTTCAGGTGGTTCTGGCTCCCTTTTCCCGATACCCTCCTCGCTTCGCCGACAAGACGCTGGGACTTGGACTGGAAAATCGACGACGCGCTCGCTTTGCTCTTGCTGGGCGACCCCCACGTCATCACCTGCCCCTTCACAGCGCCGACATTCGCTCCTCCTCGGTCGATTTTCTCCCCACAGCCGAATCCCGTCGCGTTCGGCTTGACTTTCCTTTGCGGCGATGTCTCGTAGCACCCTGGACCGAGGTGCGCAGGTGTGGACCCCAGACCGTGCGACTGGAGCCTGCCTGGTCCCTGCTCGCGACTCGTGCGGTTCACCCACGCCATGCTGCTTCTCGATAGGCTGCCTCCTCAGCCCTTCGTACACGTGCTGCACGAGGGCGTCACTGTGTGAGTCGAGTCTCTTTTGAGCTCTTCGTGCTTGTCAATCGAGAGTCTCTCGCCTGATGGCTACAGAAATAGATCAGACAAAATCTGACCCCACAACGCGAACTTTATCGAAACCCATTCTGTTGAAGAAAGAAGAAAAGGGAATTCTATTGATCTACCGCAATAGATCAAGAAACCAGGAATCTCGTTATCACTCTTGTCACTGATCCTGTTCGCATCTGCGAGGCGACGCACTTCATGTCGTTGTTCATGAGCTTCTGCACCTGCTGGAATCTCGTGGCTTCGCTGTCGTGTGTGGAAGGTGTAAGGGTTCGTCGCCCGCGTGAGTCCATCGCTGCATTCGCGAGGAAGTCCGCCATTTTGTTGAGCTCTCTTCGAACGTGCGTCCATGATTCCCAGGCGAGGTGGCTGGCGATGTTGTCTACCGCCACTGCGTGTTTTCGGAGTTGCGATGCTGTTACTGCAGCGAGTCCGTTTCGTTCGTCGATGACCATGTTGCTGTCTCCGAGAATGGCGAGGTGGGTGTGGATGCCCTCCAGTGCTGTTCTCGCGTATTCCAGTCCGTCCTGCAGTGCACCTGGATGATCTCTCTCATGGCGATGCTTTCGAATGCTTTGCCACGCATCCTTCTTCTCTTCCTCGTCACAGCCATGACCTGACGCACGCACGCTCTCCATGTGTGGTCGCGGCAGTCCTCTAGCGACGCTCTCAGTCGTTCGTGGACTGTGGCATTTCTATCCAACCATAAATAGCAACACAGTCACAAGAAGCTAATTCTTGGAACGCTACGCTCCCAAAACGACCAGGGTAGAAATCGTAGCGTTCCGAGTCGCAACAGCAATTCAGGCTTTTTGTATCATCTACTTGGAACGCTACCTTTCGGTCACATATAATAACACGAGGGCGACTTCTTATCACGCTGTCACAGGCTCAAGGGAAAGAAGGTATTGCAGAACGGAGGGAGCATCGAGCTTTTACAGGCTATTAAGGGAAAGAAGGTATTGCAGAACAGAGGTTCTTTTGAGGCGTAATTGGCAGTCGATGCAGTTCATGCAACGATCGTGACGGAATCGACTTGCTTGTCTTTGCAGCAGCGTGTGAGCATCTCCTCCATTTGCAGCCCATTTGCAAAGATCCAGCGCAGCATCAGCGAGCGATGGCGAAGCAGGCAGCGTCGACGGTGACGGCGGCGGCCAAGCCCCAGTCTGCGACGAGGAATAACAGCAAGAGCGAGAGCGAGAGGAAGGAAGGGACCTCGGCAGAAGCAGCAGGAGCAGGAGGGCGAGCAGGTGGCTCGTTCTTGATGACGACGCTCGTGGCGCTGCTCGGCGCGCTCATCGTCGGCGTGTCGGTCCAGCACCCAGCGCACGTGCGCCACGCGACGTCGCGCGCGCTGCAGCTCGTAGCGCCGCACTTTGGGCTGCAGTTGGATCTGGGGTATGCGTCCGGTACCAGCGGCAGTAACCGCAACGCTAATGGTGACGCGAAGAGCGACCCGTTTGCGCGCTCCGTGGATTGCAAAGACGCGCTGCAGTACCTGACGACGGCGCTTCCGGTCAAGGGCTTCCACGTGCTCTGCATCCAGTCCACGCCGCTCGACACGTACGTGGCAGTCTCTTAATGCATCGCTGAGATGCCTCAGTGGCTATTGCGTGTACAGACAGACACTCATGCAATGTTTCTGTAGGCTGTGGATCACGGGCTTTAAGGACGGCATGCAGCCGAACGCGACGCGCGAGACGGCGATCGAGGCGACGGTCGTCAAGCACGAGATCGAGAACATGTTTTCGATCTCCACAGAGCCGAAGGACGAGCACGCGCGCAAGTTCAAGCAGCCATACGCGTTCTTCACGCCCGACGGCGAGCGCCTCGAGTCCGGACGCCTCAGCGCGCTCGTGAACCGCGTCGTGTTCCTCTTCGAAGGCGGGCAGTTCATCTGGCCGGGCGTCGAGATCGGCCACAAGAGTGAGCACTTGACTCTCCAGTGTTCTTTGACTCCAAATGGCGGTGTAGTTACTAACAACTGTGCTATGTGTACGCACACCTGCTTGCGTATGTAGCGGTCGTGAAGAACGTGTACGGCAAGGGTGACGTGGTGCTCGAGACGCTGAGCATGACGCCGCTCGTGTTCGGCGTGAGCGAGTTCCTCAAGGACGAGGAGATCGACGTGATCATGGCGCTGTCGCTGGACCACCTCAAACCCTCGGGTGTGATGCACAACGACGCGCACAAGGACCGACCCGCGACCGACTGGCGCACGAGCACGACCTACTTTCTGCCGTCGTCCAAGCACCAGCTCGTGCAGGACATCGATCGCCGCACGGCCGACCTGGTCAAGGTGCCGATGTCCCACCAGGAGTACGTGCAGGTGCTGCGCTACGAGAAGACGCAGAAGTACGACCACCACTTGGACTTCTTCTCGGTCGAGAACCACCAGCAGTCGCCGCACGTGATCGAGTCGATCGAGTACGGCCACAAGAACCGCATGATCACGGTCTTCTGGTACATGTCGGACGTGGCTAAGGGTGGCCACACGATCTTCCCGCGCGCTGGGGGGCTCCCGCGGCCAGAGAGCATGCGGGACTGCACGAAGGGTCTCAAGGTGCCCCCGCGCAAGCGCAATGTCATCGTGTTCTACAGCATGCTGCCGAATGGTGAGGGCGACCCGATGAGTCTCCACGGCGGCTGTCCTGTGGAGGAAGGCACCAAGTACTCGGGCAACAAGTGGGTCTGGAACAAGCCGCGAACCAATTAAGTGGCCGAAGAGCTCTTTGCAAAAGGCGAAGAGCTAAGCTAAATGTCCGTTCGTTTACATACACATCATCACATCACCTCATTATCCCACAACTATATATGCAGCTCTTGGCCGTGGAAGCGCGGCGGGTCGCTCGAGAAGCGCCGCTGCAACAGCGGCGTGGCTTCCTCCAGACTCGCGCCGAGTCCGCTTGCACTAGCGCTACTCTGTTTCTTCTTGACGCTCATCATGAAGATCACGAGAAAGCCCGGGAGGATCTCGGGGATCGTGTAGAAGAGCCACGGGTTCGCGACGTGCGGGTCGAAGACCTCGATCGCCGGCGTCGAGATCAGCAGCAGCACACTGCGGTAGAGGAAGAGCAGTGACACGCTCAGCCCCAGCCACGTGATCCGCGCCGCGATGCTCGTGGCCAGCGCCGAGAACTCGATCTTGAGCAGCACCTGGCGCAGCTTGAACGCGCAGCGCGCGAGCATGACCGCCAGCAGGAAGAAGAAGAGCGCCACCACCCCGTAGTCCAGCTGGAACACGAAGCTGTTGGTCTGGTACGTGGGGAACAACGTCTTGAGCACGAGCAGCGCGAACTCGACGAGGTAGATCCATACGTTCGCGACCAAAAAGATCTTGCGCGAGCGCAGCTGCTGCTTGCTCGCGCGCGTGTACTCGGCGATGATCGACTGGTTGGCAGCAAAGCGCGCGAGCGGCTTCTCGGCGCGCTGCGCCTGGTGCAGCACGTCCTCCCAGAAGCGCAGCAGCAGTGTGAACGCCGAGAAGTAGAGCAGCGTCGCGAGCTTGCCGAAGGACGTGACGCCCACCACGTAGATGTCGATGTCGGTCGGCAGGATCGGCACGTCGATGATCATGTGCTCGTAGCGGTAGGGCGGCTGCGCGCCAAGCACCCACTCGAACGTGTGCGTGTTGCTCAGCAGGAACCAAGCGATGCGCGAGAAGTAGGAGAAGCCCAGGAACGTCGGGAACCAGCGCATGCGCTTGACCGGGATCAGGTGCGTCGCGTGGCCGTGCTCGCCCAGACGCCCGCGCTGGATGCTCACGGACACGGTGTAGGCCAGCGCCGCCGCGTAGCAGTAGACGGAGCTGGCGGCCGCCGACCGCGTGTAGAAGCAGTGCCCGTCGCCGAACACGCAGATCTGGTCCCACCAGAACGTCACCATGCCTGCCTGCCTGCCTGCGTTCGCTCGTTCTTCACTTGGTCGTCTTTAGCGCTTTTTGGAGTGAGCTGACTGAGTGTGACAGAGTGAGTGACGCAAAAAGTGCTCTCGAGTTTGGTTCTATACCAATTAACAGAGGCTCCTGGTTGAGGTGTCTTCTATGTGAGAGGATAAATGGTTGCAATTGATTACAAAAGGTATAGAGTTAGAAAGGGCTTTCTTGAGCTCTCTCTCTCCCACTTGATCACAATGCTGCTGTTGCTGGATATTGGCGCACGCGAGTTTTCTGTGTGTTGACCATTCCTTCATTCCCATGCAAAGGCACATGCACCACCTATCAATACAACTCGCCTGACGGCCGAATGCTCCTATGACTTCTGTCACACCACACACCGACTATTTATTCTTCATCGCTGCACCACTGTTAAGCCACTTGCGCTGGTCCATGGCGTCTTCTCGACGCTGCTTTGCGCAGCACCAGCACGCGCGCTTCGTTCTTCAGATCTGAGTTGAGACGCGGCATAGCGTAGAAGCAACTCTCGCACAGACTCAACACCGTATGCCCATCCCGGTGTCTCGCGATTGCTGCTGCTGCCGTCTTGTTGTTGTCGTCGAAAGAACGGCTCTCCTCTTCAACGAGCTCGTCCAGGCAAACGCGACACTTTGGTGCAGATGGACACTCTCCTCCTTCTTGCGCGCTCTCTCCAATCTTCAGAGACTTGGAGATCATCGCAGCACACGAGACGGACAGACTCGTGCGTCTTCTTCTGGTGGACGCAAACTTCTCCTCGTCGTCGCCACTACTGTCGTCAACAATGCCATTGTTGTTGCTGTTGCTGTTGTTGACGCCGTCCCCTGAGTTGAAGCACAAGCTCCTGAGCGTCACTTTCCGTCCACCTGCTCTCGTCCGAGGACCTGCAGTAGGTGTTGTGTGCGGCGCAAAGAGCGAGCTCGTTGCCTCGTGCTTCCAGGGACTGTCCTCATGCACGAGCGCCGGGGCGACCGACGCTCTCTCTCCTGGATATAATCCATCTGTATCTGAAAATGACTCAAATGGGAAGCTGGCGTCGCTGCTGACCAATCCAGAATCGGGATCCGAGGCGATCGAGATCTTCATACGCTTCCGCGTCCGGTGGCTCTTCCTCGTGGCGCTAGCTGCTCTGTCTGCGCCTGATAGCAATGGACTTGGCTCGTTCTCCAAATCATCTTCCTGGGGCTCCAGCAGGGTGAGCTCGCTTGACTGGAGCTCGCTCGCCTTCTCGTACTCATCACGATCCTCACCCTCCTGCTTGCAGTGGCGCGCTTGCGTCATGTTGACCACGCTGGTTCCTGCAAACTGCCCTTCAAGCACGAGCGACTCGTAGTCGACGCTGGCTCGCACCAACCACGGATGGCTGCACACTCTGTCGATGGAAATGCGCTCCTGAGCGTCCACACAGAGCACCTGCGCCAGCAGACCCCGCAATTCGTCACTCACGCGGTTCTCCATCTCCCAGATACAGAGCAGCTGACCCACGCCCTGGGTCTTCACGACGCGGAAGCGAGCGTCCGACTCGGCTGGGTCTCGAAGGGCGAAGCGCCGGTGATCAAGATGAAGAACAGCACGCCGAGCGACCTGATGTCGTCTTTCAGCCCGTCGTAGCACTCGTGTTGCTGGCACGCGAGCACTTCAGGAGCCATGTAGAGAGTCTTCCCGACTCGCCCCATGCACGCCGGCCGTGTTCGCTAGCGAGACCAAAGTCTGCGAGCCGGCACTGGTGCTGCTCGTCCAGGAGCACGTTCTCGAGCGAGATGTCGCGGTGTGCGATGTTGTGAGCGTGGATGAAGTGGACGGCGCGCGCGATCTGCTGGAAGTAGCTGCGCGCAGTCTCGAGTCCGTCGCCGTTCCCATCGCCGAGCGTCGCGTTGCCCAGCTGCACTTGGTCGTAGAGCTCTCCGTAGGGATAGTAGGCGAATACGAGGCAGCGTGTGTTCGTGTGCTCGTCCACAAAGTGTGATGGATGAGGTAAATTTGAAAGTGAATTGATTGAGCGCGCTTGCTCTTAGTGTCGGTTGGGTCTTTTCTCTTTCTGTCTCTGTGTGTCCTACTGGTTACTGTCATGCTATACAAATTCCTATATAGATTGAATGTGCAAACGTTGGTGTCATACGCTTGGAGCTGCATGAAGCGCATGCAAGATCCTGCTGTCCAACGCAGTGATCTGCAATGCTCGTGCATGCAGATCCGTATAAGCTGCGGGCACGGTGGGTGGTGTTGGCAAGACGCCTCGCGCTGCGACAGCGTGAGTACCGGTCATACCGGTATCTACCAGTTGGACTCACCTTCACTCTTGGCATCACCGTCATTCCGGTGATTGCTTTATCTCGTGGGTTCATGTTTACGACAGGTAGGACATGATTGTGGGTACGGAATGAGATCCGTAC